>JAABKJ010007545.1:216207912-216233889 GCA_011634705.1 Andricus grossulariae | reverse complement strand
GTTGTAGATTTTTATAAGAGAAAAAATGATATTTTTTCAAATTCTTTCTCCACAAAAATTGTAAAAATAATCAAATATTTACAAAAATAATTTTATTCTGAAGGATATCAAATTCTTAAGTTTACGTGTTTCGGGGTTTTGCACAAAAGTACTTTTCAAGAGGGTAAACTACCCCTCATTAGTATTTTTCTCTTTTCTTCAAAACATTGTACATAAATCTAAAGTAAGTGTATTTACATGTGTTAACTAAAAATAATTTTTATATTTTAGTACAAACACAAATATAGCGGTTATGTGTTCATATGTAGAAACGATCAAAGTGTCAGTAATCGATGTCAACGAAAGTTTTCTGCACTACAGAGTACAAAAACGTAAAAGATACATATATTTTTTATATGTGGAAAAAAAATTTAAAGAGGATATGGACTCCTGAAATTCACTCTTCAAAAGTTTTTCTTGAATTCCTCGTTTATTATGTTTTTTTTTTAACCAGTTGGCGATAGTTTATTATCAAACGGCGATATTAAATAAGAAATTCCAAACTCATAACGTTATGAATCTTCTTTTCTTTAAGAATGAAACTATCTTTGTGAGTATTCAATGAATTTAATATTTTTCCTGAAGAGCAATTAAAAGAAAAACATTTCTATCCTGATAAAAAAGTGGGATGTAACCCCTGGAGTTTGGAATGTTGTATTTAATATCGTCGTTCGATAATAAAATACCGCCATCTGGATTACAAAAAAATAGCATATTAAAAGATAAATTCTGAAAAAAACTTTTGCTGGGTAAATTGCAGGGGTGCTTATCCCCATACATAAAAAAGGGATACATCCTATGGGTCGTCAAAATGCTTTACATAATGTCGGCGTTCGATAATAAACAATCTCCAATTGGTTTCAAATAAAAAGTTCACTTGTAATCAGATATATCGTGAAAAAGCTGTTTTGGGGATGAACGTTGAAGGTAGTTTTGATCCCATCAATTTGTATATGCGTACATGAAAAAAAGTCTTTTATTTTATCACTGCAAATTTAGAAATTATCATAAAACTACGAAAAAATCATTAAACAATGTCGGTTACTACATATGGGTACACCCAGTAGGTGTAGTTTAACCCCTAAAATACGATAACCACTACATTTGTGCTTGTATTAAAATATACGCACTATTTATTGTTAACGCATGTAAATACACTTACATTAGTTTCATGTACAAATAATTTTTTAAAAGAAAAGTGAAAAATACAAATAAGGGGTAGTTTACCCTCCTAAAATGTACTTTTGTGAAAAATCCTAAAACAAGTAAACCTTAGAATTTGATTTTCTTTAGAATAAAATTATTTCTGTAAATATTTAATTGTTTTTGCAATCTTTAGAGCAAAAATTTAAAGAAGAAAAAATAATGTTTACACTTATAAAAAATAAGGGATGCAACCCTTTGGAATAAAAATTCTGTACATAATATCGGCGTTCGATAATAAACAATCTCCAACTGGTTCAAAAAAAAATTTGCCCTTTAAAATGTTCATCGGACGAAAATTAAATATACGTTTTTTGCATTTTTTGTCGTCTAGAACATAGCGAAGTTCCATTGAAGTTGGGGACAGACACTTCCATACCCTATCTGTGAGTGATATTGTAAGCTGAAAAAGAAAATAATCGGATTATAGATGAATATGGCACAATCAGCAGGAATTTAGCAGAAATCGAATTCGGGTATTTCTTCTTCCGGTATTTCATAGTCCATATAAAGTAAATATTAGGAAATTCATTATTCGTAATCAATATGTTCATTAATTATTCACGGTTATGATTTTCATATACTAACAACTAGCACATTTTACCTACTTAAACCAAAATATATTTTATTGGACTATAAAAAGTAATAAAATTCTGTGTCTACTGAGCAGATTTTAAAAACACTATAAAAAGATTTATAAACATTAGAAATGGACAGTTTCTAAATTAAAATCGCGAATTTAACTCTTCAACTAGAATAGTCCATTTTTAAACCTATTGATAAGAATTTTATTCATGTATTAGATGTTTGAATTTTAAATTTTGAAAATATTGGTTTTGGAACATTTCTAAGACCAAACTGAATGAAATATATTTTTAATTTTAATTCGTAACATTGAAAAAAATATATTAGAATTAGATGTTGTAAACTATAAATTGTTGAAGTGCAATTTCACACCATTAATTGTAATGAAATTACAAATCTTCATATTCTAAGTCTGATAATATCTTACATATTTTTGTTCAATTTAATTTAGGACACATTCCTCAATGAATAAAAAATACTTTTTAGGGTTTAAAGAATTTGTTAGCCCTAAATTTGTGTGTGTGTTTTTTAAATTGAAAACTGAAAGAAAGCCATTTAGGGGTAGCGTTTGCAAAGTTGAAAATCACATATTTTTAAAGTAATATGCTTCTTATGAATTATTGAGCATTTTTCTTTATTTATAAAATAAAGTTATCCTTTTTGTTTGAAAATTCAACTGTTTTGTTGATAATCCAACTAATTCGTAAAAAATATACTTTTTGTTTAAAATTTATATTTTTGTGTTGAAAAGTCAACTGAAATAATTTTGGATGAAAATTCAACTATTTTTTTTTACATTTGTCTTTTTGATTTAAAAATTCATCAATTTTAGTAGAAATTGCTCGAGGATTCAACTATTTTCTTTGAAAATTTTGATTGAACCACTTTGTTAAGAAATCAGTTTTTGAATAAAGATTCATATTTTCAGTTGAAAATTCATCTCTTTAGTTAAAAGTTTAACTACTTTGTTGAAAATTAATTTTTATGCTGAATTTTCATTTTTTTGTTTGGTTGAAAATTCAATTTTTTTACAGAAAATTCGTCTTTTGACTTGAAAGTTCAACAATTTAGATAAACCTTCTTTTCTTTAATGACTAAAAAATGTGTATTTGTTGAAAATTCGACTTTTATGTATTAAAATATTTTCTTTTTCTTAATGAAATTTCATATTTTTTAGTTGAAATATCAACTATGGGACTTTTTTGTTGAGCATTCATCTTTCCAGGTTGAAAATTCAATTATTTTGTTGAAAATTTAATTGTTTTTTCGAAAATTCGAGTATTTTGTCAAAAAGTCAACTTTTATGGTAGAAAAGTTATTCTTTTTGTTTAAAATAAATCAATCAATTTAAAAAAATTTTATTTCTGTATGAAATACTGTTTTATTCTGATTATAAAAGATCATGTACTAAAAATATTACAAGATAAATGCTGGTGTTTAAATATTAATGGTCAGGGAAAATGAAAAATTGTTTAAGAAAAAATCAGGAAATTTTGAAAATTAAGTTTTGCGCCTCCCAGTCTAATTCTACCAGCAATAACTAGCAAAACAGCAAAATGCAATCTATCTTTATGTCTTTCACCTAATGTGTTTGACAAAGTGAAACATAACTTTAAATTTAATTAACATTGGATATTGTTATATGTATAGGAATCAGCCATTAGTCATAACATCTACCCAATCCCATACAATTTTACATAAACCTACATAATGTTATTGTTAAATTCAATTACTTTATTGAAATTTCATCATTCAAAAAAGTAAATAAAATGATTCATAAATGAACAATAAAAACCTTATCGTAACTATATTAGAGCCGAAATTGGTCCTAAAGGTATAAATTGTGTAATTTATTGTCTTTCAGAGATATATACATCTTTCGTGAATATATATTGTATATGTATAAATATATTAATAAATGTATAAATCTATACCTTGAAAGCATGTATTATCTTAAATACAAAAAAAAATCCATATCTCAATATTTCTGAAAACCATAAATTGCTTATAGTAAAAGGGGGGGGGGGTAGAAATATTTTGTTCGGATTTATTACAGGGCCGCATACTAACTACTTCTATTGTTTTTGTATAGTGTAATAATTCCTCTGCTACACTGGAACTTGGATTCAAGTAGGGTTTCGGGAATGGCTTGCAGTGGCCTTGATAATAAATCCAGAATCCAAACGTAAACATTCAGGGCCGTGTGAATCATTTATGTTGGGTTTGGATGCATGCTAACAGCTGACGCAACCTGATGCAACTAACGCGCTGAGGGTACTGAAATGCTAGGAATGTCGTTGACCCAGGTTTCTTCAATCCAGGTTGCAGTGTAATTTTTCCTACCTCAGGTTTTACTACAGAAAATACTAATACTTTCTATTCTCAATAGCAAAGTGTCATATTAAAGTAATAGAATTGAATATCACTGTATTGAAGTACACGTGTTGTGAAAACTCTTTTCTATCTCGATATAAAATAATAAATATCTCACTTCGTTTACCGCTTGCTAATCAAGATTACATTATCATTGATAATTTAAAATAGACATGTCGAGACATGTCTGACCTTTCGATTAGTCGAAATATCGCGTCCATCGTACTCGATTAGAGGTAAAAAAATACAATCGATAATCGAGTCAGGAAGCAAGAATCAATACTGACCATGGCCTTCTAGCAGATCGAGAAAACCGTGGAGCTTATTACGGAGGTTCAAGGTTGACGTCGCGACGCTGGGCGTCATTCTGTCTCCACGTGCCGACACTGAGTCTCGATTTGCAAACAGAAAATGCAACCAGAATCGCATGTCATTTACCTTACTGCTTACTTCGTACTTATGAAAACCTTCAAATCTGATCCTTGAGGTAAACATCTCCCTCTTTTATATCCGATTATGAAACTATTGTATTGTCAACTCACAATATAAAGATTAATGATGAGGTTTAATGTTTTTATTTAGTGAATTATGGAATTATTTATTGCCTTTCATAAAGTAACATTGTTGAGGAGTAAAACGCTACAATTAATACTGGTAAATGCTTGAAAAGTTAATTTATGAATGTTTTATTTTCACTTAGAATTAGTTACAATAAAAGATTTGTAATTAACTAATTAGTCCCAATTAATTGTTATTTCTGTATAATTTGTTTGCGAACGAGTTTTGACGGTTCTGTTTCGTGTTATGATAAACAAGAGACAAATTGAAAATGAAAAATTCTAAAACTTAATAGAAGATATCGAGTTGGAAATTTGATAAATAAATAAATGGTGCTAATGAATGTTTGTATAATTCCTTACGATTACGAAAAAAATGTACTTTGAATTGCTTATTTTCTCACCTTATAATTGAAAAACGTTCATATAATCAAATGTAATTTTTTAAAATTTAAACGCCATCAAGTAAATAAACAAAGCGTATTTTCCTATTCTGTTTGAAAAAATTGCTAGTTTTTTATGCTCAAAATACTTTAATCTAATTTCGAATACTTTGAATTTGGATTAATTAAAAAGTTGTAATATTTTACGGTACGTCATCAAATGACAAAGTAGAGCTTTCGATTTTCTGATTGGTTTAAATTTCCGATTCATTTGAAAGATGATGTCCTTTTAAAATGGTAGCCACGCAATTTATAAGCTGGCTATTTTTAAATTTAATTTTTCAAATTTTAGGCATAAAAGTATTTAAACTTGTTTAATTGGATGTTTTCGAACATACATTTTTCGAATTTAGAAGCATGATCAAAATTAAAACATCATTTTTTATTCAATTATTGGTTTATGTAAGAAATTTCAGTGAAATAAACAAAAATTCATGCTTTTATAAGAAATAAGTAGCGAATTATTAAAATTCGTCTACATTTCAAAGTTTCCTTGTTGCGAAACTTTGTAAAATCTGAATAAGAAAAAAGAAAACAAATTCTTGGCATTCAAAGGTTCGATTCGTCTACCTCAGATTCTTTCCTTTTCAGTTAGAAATGAATAATAGCTTTCAAACTTGAAATAAATGTACTTTTTCAAAGTATCTTTGATTAATGATTTTTTTTCAAAACTGGAAATTAGCGTCAAAAATTTTCCAAAAATTACAGAAAATTATTGTTTTTATTATTAAGAGAAAGTACCTACTATCGGCGAGAAAATTCGAGTCCTCTGGCTTTAACGTTAAAAAAGTAAGAGAAGAAAAAATGGTAGCTCAATGAATGAATGATCATTTTAAAGGTGTTGTGCGTTAATGTGCTTGAAACTAATTTACCAGAACATTTTTTATGACTTACTGCAGATCTGAAATTCTCATAAAAAGTAAGTAAAATTTGACAGGTTTCAACGACAGTGAATTTCAGAGCATAGCTTTTCATTGAAAAAATAATAGGAAAAATTTGTAAAAATTCATAAAGGTACTTTAAACATATCTCAACCAATTGCCGTAGGAAATTTTCAAAATATCACAAATTTGTTTTTTAAAATTAATACACAACCATATTATTTTTAGTTCTAATTAAAATGATGAAGTTGTTTCAATTTAAGGCAGTTATTTAGATCATCTTTAATTTTTGTGCATTTTCTGAAAAGTGTGTCATTATTTTTTTCTTCGTGCAAATTGTGTTATTTGGGGACAGTTTTTTTCCTTGGAAAAGACTGTGAAAAAAGTAGGGTTTTTCTGCGTTTGTTCTCGGCTTTCCTCAAAATGTGCTTCCGAACCTTTTCTCTGACCTTCATTTATGCTTTGCCCAGCGCTATACCTCTTTATGACATCTGAAGGGAAGGCGAGAACGATCCCAGCAAAAAAAAGGTACCCCGCTGGTTTCTTACACTTGTTTTGCAATATAAAAAACTGTCCTCAAATATCACATATTTGCATGAAGAAAAAAAAGTATATACTTTTTAAAAATTGTAAATAAATATAGACAGTTCAAATAACAGCCTCAAATTTAAATAACTTAAATATCGTCTTCAGAACTGAAGATAATATGGTTGTATGTTTATGTAAAAAACAATGTATTCCGATTTTTTCGATTAATTTTGTAATAAAAAACAATGCTCTGAACGTCACTGTCATTAAAAACTGTCTAATTCTCTTACATTTCCGGAGATTTTGAGGCCTGTAAGCCATACAAAAAATTGTGGTACATTGGTTTCAGGCTCATTAACGTACAACACTTTGACCTTTAAAAAGATTATTCATTCATTGAGCTACCATTTTTCCTTGAATTATTTTTCTAACGATAAAGCCAGAGGAATCGATAGTAAATATTTTATTAATTGGGCGAGTGACGCTGTCAAAATTAAATTGCAGATTAGCATTCACAATATATGGTTTGATAAAAATAATACATAATATATCAATTTAGTTGCGACCTATATCTGTTTTTTTATGTTTAAAATTAAATTTTAATTATTGCCAACATGTTTCGACTTGATATCAAGTCCTTATCAAGGCATTTGAAAATAATATGGAGAAATAAAACCGCTGAAGATTATTTGAAACTTGTTGCTAAATCACAATGTTGCAGATACCTTTTTTTTCAAATGATAAAAAAATTAAGTTGAAACCATTTCCGTATTTAAAAAGTTGTTCTCTGAGAAGGGTATATGTTGTATAGTATATAGTTGTATGTTATATAGTAGTTCTTAGGGGTCGTCCATAAAGTACGTTACCAATTTTAGGATATGTTTATCCCCTCCCGTCACCCTTGTTTACAATAAATTGACCATAAATAAATTCTTTAAATTAAATTATTGTAAATACCATATTGAATTCAATATGCAGATTATTATCTTCAATATAATTGAATATTCACTTTGAATTACTAAAATTTTGCAGTCGAAATATATATGGAATTTTCAACAAACAAGATAAATTTTCTAACCAAAAAGACGAATTTTAAACAAAATACATTAAATCGAAAATTATAAAGGATATATTTTCAACCAAAAATGGAATAGTGACATTTTCAGATAAAAACATGCATTTTCATAAAACAATTAATTTTCTACAAAAAAATTGAATTTCAAGCCCAATAGTGTAACTTTCAACCAAAAAGATGAATTTTCCAGCAAGAACATTATTGTTCAATAAAAAACATGAATTTTCAACAAAATACGTTAATTAAAAAAAAATTGTCGAATTTTAAAGCCAAAAAATGAATTATTTACAAAACGGTTGATTTTCAACAAAAAAGCTATTTTTTAACTGAAAAGTTTAATTTTCTATCAAACTGTTAAACCCTTAAACAAACCAGATTAACAAAGACGAATTTTTAACAAAATACATGAATTTGCAACTAGCAAGATCAAATTTCAATCAAAAGTGGAATAGTTATATTATTAGTTAACAAAACTAATTTTCAAACAAAAAAAAAAAACGAATTTTCAACCAATAAGATGAATTTTCAACTAAAATGATGAATCTTAAAAAAGTGAATTTTCAAACAAATAGTTCAACCCAAAATATAATTTTTTAGCCCGGAAGATTAATTTCTTTCAAATTAAATGTTGAATTTTCAAGGTGAATCTTAAAAAATATGTAATTTTTACAAACTAGTTCAACTTTTAACCAAGTAGTTGAATTTTCAGCTAAAAAAGATGAATTTCGAACCAAATAGTTAAATTTTCAACCAAAGAGATGATTTTTTCAGCAAGAAGATTATTGTTTTACCAAAAAGACGAATTTTCAACAAAATACATTAATTTTAACAAAACTACAAAACCGTCAAATTTTCAACCCGCAAATATGATTTTCAAACAAAAACGTTAATTTTCTATCACAGTTACATTTTCATAGATATAGTTTAATTTTTAACAAACAAGTTAATTTTCAACCGAATAGTCTAATTTTTTATCAAGTTCTTGAATTATCAATCAAACCAGATTAATTTAGACCCAAGCAGTTGCACTTTTAATGAAAAAAGGATGCATTCTCAACCAAGAAGATTAATTTTCGACCAAAAAAGACGAATTGTTAACAAAATACATGAAAAAAAACGAATTTTCAACAAAATAGTTACGTTTTAAACAAAAGAGATGAATTTTAAACTAAAGAGTTTAACCCATAGGATGATTTTTTAACCCAAAACGTTAATTTTCAAAAATGAAATAGTTAAATTTTCAACAAAGGAGATGAATTTAGAAAAAAATAATTTTTTAATAAAGTAGTTTAGCTTTTAACCAAGTATCTCAATTTCTGATAAAAAAGGTGACTTATTGATAAAATAGTTGCATTTTCAATAAAATAATAATATTTTCAATAAAGTAATAACATTTTCAACCAAATACTAGAATTCTTAACCAAACGAGATGAATTCCGAACCAAAAATATAATAGATTTTTTTTCACCAAAAGTAGTTGCTGTTTCTTGTTGCGTTCTAATAATTGAATTCGCATTCAAGTGAAAAAACGAGAAACATTAGTTTTTAGCGTGACACCCCCTCCCCCTCTCAAATTGGTAACGTAGTTTATGGAGTGTAAAAATATGACTAAGCAACAAGTTTCAAATAATGTTCAGCGGATTAATTTTTTTTATATTTAATCTAAAATTCTTCTAAATTCCTATGATATATAATCTTTTTAATTCTGATTTTTTTGCAATATTTTCGCAGGTAATATTAAAACAAAACTGTGAAGACCTATAGCAGGTATCTTCTATTTAAAAAATGCTCGCCGCTAAATACGTCAATGGATTAAAAAAGATAACTTTCTGCTTGTTAAAGCACATTGATTACAAAAGATTAATTATATCTTTGCAAAACTGATAGATGGTATACTTTATGAAGAGTATATAATAAGATCATATAATCAGATTATATAATCGCAGAAAAATACTCTATATAAATATATTTGATAAAAAATGGTGAATTTTACAAAGTGTTGGTTAGACTTTAGATAAAAAAATTATAAGGACTGCCCTTCTGAAAAGTCTTATATGTTCCAGAAGGATTACTATCTTCTCACTCGCCAAGGGATAGTCAAGCTCACAAATTTTTGTATGAAATTATCTTCCAAACTCAATTAGGAAATATTTGTGGTTTCGTTTGGATGAATTAATTTTAAATTTAAATTTAAATTATTAACTTGCCCTCTCGAGAACCGTACGAAATATGATGGTGCAAGGAGAATTCCGCAAATAATAGATTCCTCCACAACAACTTGCCTCATAAAATATATCGATCAGTCTCTCTCTACGATATATAAAAAAAATTTCTTTTACCGCAGAATGATATGCAGTCATAAATTGCTTCATGTTTCTCGCAGAATAGTTTCAATATGTTTCAATCGCGTGTTGCATGTTCGACGAAGAAAAATTGCGTGACGCGAATACGTGAAAACAGTTGGCAATTTGCCCGTTGCACTTGACCTTGCACTTGCACCCGACCCCGGCGCGTGGAGTTCAGAATGGAAAAGGGGAAAGGGGTGGTTTGTGGAAGCCAACAGCAGGTCCTGATGGAGGATGGGGTCACGGTCAATTTCTATTCCCGAGTCACTTTCACAACAACCATATAGAACAGATTCTTCTATATTGTCTACACAGACTCACATTGTTTCTATATATTGCGTTGATCTTGATTTTTCTAAATGCCATTCTCCTAAAATAAATATAACTTCTGGCAGCTGACAATTTTGTAAAATAGTTTGATAAGTAACAAATCAATCCTTTTCTTGGACAGACGATGTTTAAGAATTTTGAATTGTAAATTTTTTATGTCTTATGGTCCACATTAAATTAAATGAAAATTGAGTCAAAAATGTTTTTTCAAATCAGAATTCATTAATTGAACAACTTCTTTTTTCATTCTTTACGTACGTTTCGGTAGAATTGCGTGCCTTTTTCAAAAGGTTTCTAAAACCTGAAATAAGATTAATTTCGAAGAGTAAAACAAACATCGAAAAGGAACATAGAATACCAATGTCAATTTTGAAGAATTCAAGTCAAAATTTGAGTCCAAAATTTAGAAAACAATAAAATTGTTATGGAAGTCTCAAAAAAATTAAAGAGACTTCACTTACTTTAAAAACTACATCTTAAAAAATGAAACAAGAGATCTTTATGAAGTTTGGGAAGCACGAACATAAATTCCGAGAAAAAATTGTTGTTCGTCCTTCCTAACCATTATAAAGATCTCTCTATCAGTTTTTTAAAATGTAGTTTTTAGTCAGTGAAGACTCTTTAATTTTTTTGAGACTTCTACAACAATTTTAATGTTTTATAAATTTTTGACTCAAATTTTGACTTGAATTCTTCAAAACTGACATTGGTTTTCTATGTTCCTTTTCGATGTTTGTTTTTACTTTTTGAAATTAATCTTATCTCAGGTTTTGAAAACCTTTTGAAAAACGTACGTAATTCTGAGTTGAAAAAATGTTTGTGACTCAATTTTTATATAATCTTATGTGGACCGTGACACATAAAAAATTTAGAATTTAAAAAAGCTGAAAATTTTGTTTGCGAAGGGTTCATTGCAAATCGAGGGGATATTGGCTGTATCAGAAAGCCAGTTCCACAGAGATTGTTGAACTCAATGCGACTTTCAGTGATTGCCAGTGGGTTATTTTTCACGAAAAAGAAGTTAATAATGAAAGAATAAATTCCTTCAAATAAAATTTAGGCCGTGGCTACATGTACCGAAATTTCGGTAAAAATAGCTGCATTTTTTCGGTACAAATAAGGGCAGCTGGAAAAGGGGCTATTTTTACACAAATTTTGGTACGTATAGCTGGATTTTTTTCGGTACGCAAACACACTTCCTAAAATTTATGTAAATATTATATTCAATGCAATATGAAAAACTTTGAATTTCTAAGATTTCAAGTCGAAATATATATTAAAGTTTTAACAAAAAAGATTAATTTTCTAACCAAAAAGACAAATTTTCAACAAAATACATACATTTTCAACGGGAAAATATGATTTTTAAACGAAAAAGTACATTTTCTAGCAAAAACTCAAATTTTCATGAATATAGTTTCATTTAAAAAAAGGGTTATTTTCAACATAATAATTTTTAGTTTTCTATCAAATTGTTAAATTCTCAATCAAACCAGATGGATTTATACTCGAATAGATGCATTTTTAATAAAAAAGGGGAAGAATTTTCAACTATAAAAGATAAATTTTCAATAAAAATATCAATTTTGTAAAAACAAAGTTAATTTTGAACCGAATAGTTTAATTTTCTAACAAATTGTCGATTCTCTAACCAGCCCAGATTGATTAAGAACCAAATGAATGCATTTTTAGACAAAAAGGATGAATTCTCAACCACAATGATTAATTTTCGACAAAAAAGGCGACTTTTTATCAAATACATGAATTTTCAACTAGAAAAGATACATTTGCAATAAAAATATCAATTTTTAATAAAAAATAGAATAGTTAAATTTTCACCCAAAGAGGTTTCTTAAATACAGTTTCATTTTTAACAAAAAAGTTAATTTTCAACATAATAATTTTTAGTTTTCTATCAAATTTTCAATCAAACAAGATTAATTTATACACGAACAGTAGCATTTTTAATGAAAAAAGGAAGAAATTTCAACTAGAAAAGACGAATTTTCATTGAAAATATCAATTTTCAACCAAAAGTGAAAAATTTGCATTGTCATTCAAAAAAAAACTGATTCTCAAAAGAAACAAACGAATTTTCAACAAAATAGTTACATTTTCTACAAAAAAGATGAATTTTCAACTAAAAGGATGAATCATTAAAAAAAATGAATTTTCGTCAAAAGTGTTCATCCCAAAATATTACTTTTTAACCCCGAAAATTGATTTTATGAAAATGAAATAGTTACATTTTCAACCAGGGAGGAGAATCTCAAAAAAATATGAAGTTTTGAAAAGGCACTTCAACTTTCAACCAAGTAGTTGAATTTTGAACTAAAAAAGATAAATTTATAACAAAATAGTTCAATTTTCAACCAAAAAGGTGAATTTTCCAACAAGAACCTTAAGTTTTTACGGAAAACTACGAATTTATAATAAAGTACATTAATTTTCAAAAATTTGTTGATTTTTAAAGCCAAAAAGACGAATTATCTACAAAATGGCTTAATTTTTCATCTAAAATTATTATGTTTTCAACAACAAAAAATTATTTCCTAACAAAAAGTTGAATTTTCATATAAATGGTTTAATTTTTAACAACAAAGTTAATTTTTAACCGAATAGTTTGATTTGTTACTAAATTGTTGAATCCTCAAACAAACCAGATTAATTTAGACCCCAGCAGTTGCATTTTTAATCCAAAAGGATGGAAATATCAATCATCAATTTTGAACCAAAAATGAAACAGTTACATTGTTATTAAAAAAAATTAATTCTCGGCAAAAAAAAAAACGAATTTTCAACAGAAGAGATGAATTTCCAACTAAAACTATGAATCTTTAAAAAAGATGGATTTTCAACAAAAGTGTCCTATCAAAAAGATGATTTTTTAACCCAGAACATTAATTTTCTAAAAATGAAATAGTTAAATATTCAATCAAGGAGATGAATCTAAGACCCAAAAAATGAATTTTTAACAAATTAGTTTAACTTTTAACGAAGTAGCTGAATTTGTGACTAAAAAAGATGACTTTTTAACAAAAGAGTTATATTTTCATCAAAATAATTAAAGAAAACGCAGATCTAATGTTTATGGTTGATTATGAACCAATCTGTTTAGATTATTACATTTTCCAATTAGGAAAAGAAACAATATAAAATTATTCAATCTGAATTTATAGCATTCAATTTAAACTGCTTTAATGTAATTTTTATTGCTAAAATTCCAATCGTATTTGTTAGAATATAATTTAAATTGCTAACATTCTTTTTTATATCTAGAATTTTACTTAAATTGCTGGATTTTAATTTTCATTGACAGAAATGCATTTATATTGCTATGTTTAAATTTCAGTTGCTAGAATTCACTTTTCATTGCTATGATTCATTTTTAATTGATGGAATTCACTTTGATGTAAATAATTCGATTTAATTGCTTCAATTCAATTTCAGTTGCTAGAATTTCATTTTCTGCTAAAATGCAATTTAAATGGTTGAAATTGTATTCTTACATCTAAAATTATTCAATCTGAATTTATAGCATTCAATTTAAACTGCTTTAATGTAATTTTTATTGCTAAAATTCCAATCGCATTTGTTACAATACAATTTAAATTGCTAAAATTCTTTTTTATATCTACAATTTCACTTAAATTACTAGATTTTAATTTTCATTGACAGAAATCCATTTATATTGCTATGTTTAAATTTCAGTTGCTAGAATTCACTTTCTATTGCTATAATTCATTTTTAATTCATGGAATTCACTTTAATGTAAATAATTCAATTTAATTGCTTTAATTCAATTTCAGTTGCTAGAATTACATTTTTTTGCTAAAATGCAATTTAAATTGTTAAAATTGTATTATTTGATCTAGAATTATTCAATCTGAATTGATAGAATTCAATCTGAATTGATAGAATTCAATCTGAATTGATAGAATTGAATCTGAATTTCTTTGATGTAATTTCAATTGCTGAAATTCCATTGGTATTGGTCAGAATGTAATTTACATTGTTAAAATTCTTTTTCTATATCTATAATTACACTCAAATTGTTAGGTTCTAATTTCAATTGATAGAATTTCATTCATATTGATATGTTTCAATTTCTGTTGCTAGAATTTACTTTTGATTGCTATAATTCATTTTCAATTGATGGAATTTACTTTAATTTGAATAGTTCAATTGTTTTTCAATTTCTAGAATTCCATTTTTCTTTTCGCTGAAATGCATTTTTAATTATTAAAATTGTATTCTTATATCTAGAATCATTCAATATAACTTGATAGAATTCAATGTGAACTGCCTTGATGTAATTTTAATTTGTAAAATTGCATTTGTATTGGTCAGAATGTAATTCAAATTAATAAAATTCTTTCTCTATGTCCATAATTACAGTTAAATTGCTAAATTCTAACTTTAATTATTAGAATTCCATTAATATTGCTATGTTTAAATTTCAGTTGCTAGAATTCACTTTTGATTGCTATAATTCATTTTCAATTGATGGACTTCACTTTAATTTAAATAATTTAATTTAATTGCTTTAATTTCATTTCAATTTCTAGAATTCCATTTTTTTGCTAAAATGCAATTTGAATTGGTAAAATTGTATTCTTATATCTAGGATAATTCAATTTGAATTGGTAGGATTCAATTTAAATTGCTTTGATGTAATTTTAATTGCTAAAATTCCATTCACTTTCGGTTGAATTATTCAATATAATTTCTTTAATTCAATATGAATTGTCATAACTCCATTCCCATTACTAGAATGCAACTTAAATTGTTAAAATTGATTCTCATATCTAGAATTATTCCATCTGCGATTTTAAATTGTTAAAATTCTCTTTTTTTTCTAGAATTCCACTTAAATCGCTATATTTTAATTGTAATTCATAGAATTCCATTTCTATTACTAGAATCAAATTTTAATTGCTAGATTTCCATTTGCATTACTAGAATGAATATGAATCGATAGAATTGATGTGAATTGTTATGAGATTAATTTTCATTGAGTAGAACGCTAAGATACCCCGTATTTTTCGAGCGGTCATATAATTTATAGAGGAAAAGAAAAATGGAGAGAGAGATGGAGAAAAAGGGAAAAGTCACTTTGTGACTTGATGTATGCGAGGTGTAGATTACGTGAACTAATAATAGAAAATGATAAAAAATTTGACGCGCAAAATGTGATTCGCGTGTTGGGAAAACATCGAAATCGCAATGAGGGCAACGTACTGTACTCTGGGATATTTTACCCTCCCCTTTGGAGAATGTAGATTTGCCGTGACCCTCGCGAAATAAGAACGAGCAGAGTGCAGTAGTCCTACCCACAATGAGTACGTTTACACGGCCGATAAGAGCCCGGATAAGGAAGACGCGAGTTGACGCGTTGACGCGATGACGCGACGGGTGGCATCGACCTCGTCAGGGTGGATTTACAATATTTCTTCATTAAAAGCCTCATTAGGTCATCGGACAATTCACTTTTACGTTTTTATTCTTATTTTTCAATCCCGTTTCGAAAAAATGAGATAATTATTCATTCTATCTGAAAAAATATAGTAAAATACTTTAGTTAATATGATATAAAACAGGAAAAAATGTAATTTATAGATAGAAAAAATTTATAACTGTCTTTCAAATATACTTTTGATTGTAAATGTTATTGTAAAATACGAATTTTCAACAAATAATGTAATAGTAGTTATTTTAACCAAAAAAGATTGTAATTTTTATTGAAAAACAGTTGGATTTGAACAAAAAAGAGGTAATTTCAAGGAAATAGTTGAATCCTCAACCAATGAAGGATCCGTCAGTGAATCCGTCAATGAAGGATGCACAATTGATTAAATGTATTATTTGAATTGTCTGTTAATATACTTGATTCACAAATTTAACTTTTTTTTGTTGAAAATTCTTTTTCTTTTGTTTAAAATTAATCTTTTTTTCATGATGTGAAGGTCCGCAGATGTGTATTTTATTTTTGTTATTTTGGTGAAAAATATATTTTTTTTTTGCAAAATCTTTTTATACTGGAAATTCAATTTTTCCATTTTGGATTGAAAATTTATCTTTTTCGTCTGTGGATTTTATTGATCAGGAAAAGTTAGGGATTTAGAAACAAAATTTTGAAAAAGTCGAGAAGTTTCTATAAGAGGAGCTTTAAAGAACTTCCAATGATAATAAATTAAGCAATTTTCAATTTTAATTCAACAATTTTGTTAAATAAATCATCCCTAATGAAAATTTCAACAGTTATGTTGGAAATTCGTCTTTTTGAGTTGGACGTTAAACTATTTTGGTAGAAAATTAACTTTTTTTTTAAATTCATATTTTTATGTTGAAAATTCTTCTTTTTAGGTAAAAAATTCAACTATTTTGATATAAAATTAAATTTCTGTCGAATAATCATATTTTGATGTTGAACATTCTTCTTATTGGATTGAAAATTCAAAATTTCAAATCAACAATTTTAATGAAAACTGTTCTGTTGAAAATTCGTCTTTTTGAGTTGAAAGTTTAACTATTTTGGTCGAAAATTAACTTTTTGTCGAAAATAAAACAAGAAAAAAATAAATTTATCGATAGAAAAAATTTATAACTGTCTTTCAAATACACTCTTAATTGTAAATTTTATAGAATGAAGGTGTCCGTAGAAGAATATTATATATATATTATTTTTTTTTCTTGGTGAAGAATGTTTTTTTTTTTGCAAACAAAATCTTGAAAAAGTCGAGGAATTTCTATAAGAGGGACTTTAAAAAACTTCCAAGGATAATAAATGAAAAAATTTTAATTTGAATTCAACAATTTTGTTAAAAAATCATCCCTTATCGTCGAAAATGCAACTTTTTTGTTGAAAATTCGTCTTTTTGAGTTGATAGTTTAACTATTTTGGTAGAAAATTAACTTTTTGCCTAAAATGCATCCTTTTATGTTTTGAAAATTCTTCTTTTTATGTACAAAGTCCAACTATTTTTATAGAAAATTAACTTTCTGTAGAATATTCATATTTTGGTATTGAAAATTAATCTGTTTTGTTGAAAATTCTTCTTATTGGATTGAAAATACAAAATTTTAAATCAACAATTTCAATGAGAACTGTTCTGTTGAAAAATAATCTTTTTGGGTAGAAAATTCAACTGTTTTGGTAGAAAATTAACTTTTTGTCGAAAATAAAACAGGAAAAAAAAAAATTCATCGAAAGAAAAAATTTATAACTATCTTTAAAATACACTTTTGATTGTAAATTTTATTGAAAGAGGGTGTCCGTAGAAGAGTATTTTATTTTTATTATTTTGGTGATAAATATTTCTATTTTGCAAAATAATTTTTTCTACTGGAAATTCAATTTTTCCATTTTGGATTGAAAATTTATCTTCTTTAGTCTGTGGATTTTATTGATCAGGAAAAGTTAGGGATTTAGAAACAAAATTTTGAAAAAGTCGAGAAATTTCTATAAGAGGAACTTTAAAAAACATCCAAGGATGATAAATTGAAGAATTTTTAATTTGAATTCAACAATTTTGTTAGGAAAATCATCCCTGATAAAAAATTCAACTGTTTTGTTGAAAATTCGTCTTTTTGAGTTGAAAGTTTGACTATTTTGGTAGAAAATTGACTTTTTGTCTAAAATTCATATTTTTATGTTGAAAATTCTTCTTTCTGGGTAAAAGCTTCAACTATTGTCATAGAAAATTAACTTTCTGTCGAATATGCATATTTTGATGTTGAGAATTCATCTGTTTTGTTAAAAATTCTTCTTATTGGATTAAAAATTCAACATAATTTTAAATCAGAAATTTTATTGAAAACTGTTCCGTTGAAAAATATTCCTTTTGGGTTGAAAATTGAACTATTTTGGTAGAACATTAACTTTTTGTCGAAAATAAAACAGGAAAAAAATAAATTTATTGATAGAAAAAATTTATAATTGTCTTTCAAATACACTTTTGATTGTAGAAGAGTATTTCATTTTTGTTATTTTTGTGAAAAATATTTTTTTTAACTGGAAATTCATTTTTTCCATTTCGGATTGAAAATTGATCTTTTTTAGTCAGAGAATTTTATTGATCAGGAAAATTTAGGGATTTGGAAACAAAATCTTGAAAAAGTCGATGAATTTCTATAAGAGGAACTTTAAAAAACTTCCAAGGGTAATAAATCAGAATTTTTTTTATTTGAATTCAACAATTTTGTTAAAAAATCATCCCTTATGGTGGAAAATTCAACGGTTTTGTTGAAAATTTGCCTTTTTGAGTTGAAAGTTTAACTATTTTGGTCGAAAATGAACTTTTTGTCGAAAATAAGACAGGAAAAAAATAAATTTATCGATAGAAAAAATTTATAACTGTCTCTCAAATACACTTTTGATTGTAAATTTTATTGAAAGAGGGTGTTCGTAGAAGAGTATTTTATTTTTGTTATATTGGTGAAAAATATATATTTTTTTTTTTGCAAAATATTTTGTTCTACTGGAAGTTCAATTTTTCAATTTTTGATTGGAAATTTATCTTTCTTAGTCAGGGGATTTTATTGGTCAGGAAAAGTTAGGGATTTAGAGGCAACATTTTGAACAAGTTGAGAAATTTCTATAATAGGAACTTCAAAAAACTTCCAAGGATAATTAATTAAACCATTTACAATTTGAATCCAACAGTTTTGTTGAAAATTTGTCTTTTTGAGTTAAAAGCTTAACTATTTTGGTAGAAAATTAACTTTTTGTCGAAAAATTTATTTTGATGTAGAAAAATCTTCTTTTGAGGTTGAAAATTCAACTATTTTGGTAAAAAATCAGCCTTTTATCGAAAATTCATATTTTGGTGTTCAAAATTCAACTGTTGTTTTGGAAATTCGTTTTTTTTTTTAAATCAATTCCTTTAATTGAAAACTGAACTATTTCCTTTGAAGATTCATCCCTTTGCTCAAAAGTTCAACTATTTTGTTGAAAATTGATTTTTTTAAATTAAAAATTCAATTAGTAAGGTTGCACAACTTTGTGAATAATTTATTTATTTTACTCCAAGGTTAATGTATTAAATTAAAAATGTAACTTATTTTGTTGAAAAATCTTTTTCTTTTGTTTAAAATTAATTGTTTCAACTGAAAATTTAACTTTTCATCCTTCGTAGTTGGAACTTTAACTGCTTTGTTCTAAATTGGTCTTTTTGATTTGAAAATTCGACTATTTCGGTAGATAATTAACTTTTTGTTTGAAAATTCATATTCTGGTGATTAAAATTCAAGTGAAATCTTTCTTGGTTGAAAAATGAACTATTTTTTTAAAATTTGTCTTTTTGGTTTCAAAATTCATGTATTTTGGTATAAATTTTATCTTTTTTTCTTTATTGAAAATTAGACTAGTTGGTTAAAAGCTAAACCAATTTCTTGCAAAATCATTTAAGTTGAAAATTGGTTTTTTTTTTTGTATAAAAATTAAGTTTATTGTCTGAAAATTTAACGACTGCAATTAAATTTTCCTCATTTTAGTTGAAATTTAATTTCTTTGATTGAAAATGTAATCATTTTGTTGAAAATTCCTTTTTTTTTTGTTTCAAATAAATTTTTTTAACTGAAGATGTAAATTTTCCATTTGTTGCTTAAAAATTGACCCTTTTTAGTTAAAAAATCGTCTTTTTTGGTGGAAAACTAATCTTTTTGGTTTGAAATTTCCTCTTTTCTGATTAAAAATGCAACTGCTTAGGTAAAAAATATTTTTTAATTGAAAATTCATATTTTCGGGTTGAAAATTCAACAATTTGAATGAAATTTTTCCTTTCATTTCTGAAAAATCTTTATTTGTTGAGAATACGTCTTTAGCAAATTTGTACTTTTGCTTGAAAAATTCATCATTTTTGTTGAAAATTTGACTATTTCCTTAAAGATCATTTTTTCGCCAAATATTTATTTTTCTACTGAGAATTTAGCTTTTTCATTTTTTATTGAATATTCATCTTTTTTAATCAAAACTTCATCTCTTTGGTCAAGAATTGTGCTAGTTTGTTGAGTCTTTTTTTGACAAATATTTTTTTTTACTTGAAAATTTCGCTATTGAAGTTCAATCTTTTTTATTAAATATTTTTTCATTTGATTGAAAATTCATCTTTGTGAGTTGGAAATTTAAATATTTGTTTAAAAAATTAACTATTCAGATTAAAAATTAAAATCTTCTTTTATTGAAATATTAATTATGTATTACATTTTTGGTTATTTTTTTAAATAATCTTAGGAAAATTATATTTACATAAACCTAAAAATAAATAATTTAATCCCCGATTAAAAAAGAAAAAAACAAATATGAAATCAAGAAAAATGTGAATTCATTCAAACTCGCTCATTATTGACTGATGGACTGATAAGTGTGTATGATATTCGCAACATGAACCATGAATGTGCATTGTGATTTTTATCTGGAAGTTTCAGGTCAATTACATTTAGAAAACGAGGAAAAAGGAAATTTTATTTGGAAATAAAATGGGGATTATAGGTAGATATAAACAGGAAAATCTGGTAGGAAATTTTCCACACCTGTTATTTGGGATCGAGCAGAATGTAGTTTATGACTCGATTTAGTGAGGGGTCTTTGTCTTATCGCAACGTTTAATTGCTCTTGCATTTCTGAATTATAGTGCAATACAAAATTAAATCACTGCAATAGAAAAGTTTTTTCTTTTGAATAAACTCATTTCTTTCAAGGAAAATTCTTCATTTACAAAAAAAATGTTATTTTCCCTGACCATCAATTTTCAAAGACGAATTATCATAAAAGATGAAATTATCAAAACTTGGATATATCTCTTAAACTTATTCCAATTTTTTTTTTTAATTCTGTAATATTGCAAAATTGCAAAATGTTAGTTTGAAATCTTCTGCATTCTTTTCAGAAATTTGAGGAAATCATTTGAAATGTTCCGAAATTGGGATTTTTCAGTCGCCCCTATAAAAAAAACAGTGTGAGAATGTTTTATTGAAAACCTTCTTAATTGGAAGCATTTGATCTAAAGTGAATTTTCCTGATTGATTCGTAATCTTGACCGGGAGTCTAGTGATTCTGCAAAATCAAAATTGATAAGATTAAAAATAAAAAGCGTAGAAAATCGTCGCGTGTCTCCTTATCCTTGGTTCTTAGTTGGCATGATCGAGTCATTTTAACGAGTTCGTCGACCGCCGTTGTCGGTCAACAGAATCCGCAGATAAAAGTGCATTTCGACCATATACGAGCCTGATAGGAGCTACCGTGGCTCAGTCTGAATTTATCGGTACTTTTTTGTTTACCGCTCAGTCTGCAATTTTCTCGCTCACTGATCCCCCCACAATAGCTTCGTAAATTTTCTACAATGAAGATAAGATGAAAGCATCTATACATATATCCTTCCTTAAAAAATAAAAATCTCTACACTGTCAAATTCCCGAAAAAGAAAATATTTCGAACAGAAAATTCCCGACAGTATAAAATTTCCAAAATATAAAAATCCCGTCTCGAAAAATTCTTAATTAATAAAATTACCGAACAATTAATATTATCAGTGAATTTGTAAAGTAGAACATTCCCAAAATTATAAAATTGTCGAAATATAAAAATCCCGAATAGGAAAATTACCGAATAATAAAATTTCCAACAGAAAACTGCTGAATTATGAAATAGATTCGATACTGCATCATTCCCGACACTAGAAAATTATCAAATTCAAACAATTGAAAAAATTGTTTTCAATAAATCTTGTTTATGAATTAAAACTGCAATAATAAAATATTTTGACAACAAAATTATTCTCACATGTTCAAGGTATTTTTTTAAATTATAGTTTGAATTTGAAATAACACTAATTGAAAAAAATATTCCTCAACATATAAGAACAATACAGGAACAATATTTGTTTACAAAAGTAATCCTTTTACCAAAATACTTTGGGAATTTTCAAATTAGGTAATATTATAAACTGTCAGGAATTGTATTTCATATCAGGGAATTTTCCCCTTCGAGATTTTTATATTTCAGAAATTTTATGATTTCGTGAATTTTCTATTTCAAATATTTTCTTTTTCGGGAATTTCACAGTTCCGGGAATTCTATTTTTCGGAATTTTTTGGTCGTCCCACCAACTTGAAACATTTTAAAAAGTTTTTCACGGATAAAATAAAATAATGAACATTTTTTTAATTAATTGTTTTGTAAAATTTAAAAATAAGACGTGCAAAAATGTGAATTTTTCAAAGTGAAGACTTTTTAAATTCAACGAGTTTAATGTCAGAGAGTTCCGAAATGATAAATTACAAACTTATAAAATGATTACAGTAATATGGAATGATAATTGAACTCAAAACAAGGCAATTTTAAGTTCGAATTTTTCGTACTTGTAGTCTTTCAAAATAAATTTTGATTTCTGAGTTGTAAAATATTTTAAAATAATAATTTTTTATTTTCAAAGCTTCAAAATTGACCATTGTTAATTTGAAAACTCTGTTTGAAGATCAATAATTTCAGTTAAAAATGTATTTTTTTGGCTGAAAATTCAATTATTTTGTTGAAAATTCCTCTTTTTTTGTTAAAAATTAATTTTGTTAAGTGCAAATTAATTTTTTGAACTAAACACTTAACTATTTCATTTTTTCTTGAAAATGTATCCTTCTTAGCTGAAAATTAATGTGGTTTGTTGAAAATTTCACTTTTTTGTAAAAAAATCATTTTTTGTTTGAGATTCATAATTTTAATAAAAAATTATTTCTTTTCTTGAAAATTTACGTATTTTTAAAAACTTTTTTTTCTGAAAAATTAATTTTTTAACTAGGAATCTGAGTATTCCATTTTTACTTGAAAATATCTTCTCTTTAGATGAAAATTCATGTATTTTTGTTGAAAATTTGACTTTTTGGCAGAAAATTCATTTTTTTGGTTGAAGATTAATAATTTTAGTTGAAAATTCATTTTTCTGGTAGAGAATTTAACTATTTTGTTGAACATTCTTTTTTTTTTTTGAAAATTTATTTTCTCAACTGAGTATTTAACTATTATTTTATTGATGGTGAATTTATCTTTTTTGTTAAAAATAACTATACGGTTAAAAATTCATTTTTTGATCAAAAAGTCATGTATTTGGTTACAAATTTGACTATTATGTTAAAAATTTATTTTCTTTTTTGTTTCAAAATTTATTTTTCAAACTGAAATCGTAACCATTTCGTTTTCGCTTGAAATTTTATCCTTTGTAGTTAAATATGTTAATTTATTTGGTGGAAAACTCATCAGTTTCGTAGTAAATTCGTCTTTTTGTCTTGAAAATTCAATATTTTGCAGTAATTTGTTTCCCCTTATTGACCGAGAAATCTTTCTCGGCTAAAAATTCAATTCTTTTGTTCAAAATTCCATTTTTGGTTTGAAAATTTATCTTTTTTTTAATTTCTTTTTTTATGAAAATTAATGTTTTAACTGCAAGTTTATTTATTCAATTTTTGGTTCAAAATTGATCTTTTTGAGTTGAAAGCTCATGTCCCTTAAAAGTTTTTAAATCTCTTGAAACGCTTTAGAATCCCTTAAAATCCCTAGAAATCTTTGACCTTGCTTGAAATCCTTGGAGATTCAATGAAATCCTTAAATCTTGTGAAATTTCTTGAAATCCCTGGGAATTTTTGTAATCGCTAAGAATCCCTCAATATTTCATTTAATTTTATTTATTTTCCAAAGTTCACTAGAAATCCATTAAAATATTCGGAAATCCTAACAAATTTTTTAAAGTGTTTCGAAAATCCTTGAAATCCGTGGAAATATTTTAAAACAGAAAATACTTGGAATTTATTAACATTCCTTAAAATTAGTCGAAATATTACGTTAAATTAATAATTAAATCATCCGCTAAAACTTTCTCTATTTTTCGTAACAACTCTTTTAAGGTTTTAACATTCTTGATTTCTATGTACTGATTTTCTATAATGATTTTTCTAGAATCGCGAAAAAATTATAAGAAATTCTTTATATAAAAATCAATTTAGACCTATAGTCTTTAGCTGTGAAAAAATTTCTCTCTAGCTCCGCTGGGATTTGAAGCCAGGACTGCAGATTGCCGGTCTTGTACTCTTACCCACTAAGCTTGCAGGTCTTGTAAGAATTCATATTCCAATCTTATTGAGGAATTAAGTTTTGATTAAACATTGTCGTCTAGCGTAGTGCAATAGTTTTTTGTCGGTGGAGTGAAAGTGTTTGATCTACTAGTCTGAACTAAAATGGTTATAGTGAGATTACTAGACTGGCAATATGTCGACCTGGGTTCGAATCCCAGTGGAGCTGAAGAGCAATTTTTTGACAGCTAAAGACTATAACCATTTTGGTTTAAACTAGTAGATCAAACACCGTCATTCCACCAACAAACAACTATTCGGTAATACTAATCAGTGTTCAAGAAATAACAAGAAATTGTATATTGTACTGCAGATATAATTGACAAAAATTTAGGTCTGTGGAACAATAAGTACTGAATTTCGTAACAGAGAAACCAAAATTTTTATAGTAAGATCACCAGACCGGCAATCTGTAGACATGGGTTTGAATCCCAGTGGAGCTGAAGAGCAATTATTTCACAGCAAAATACAATAACCATTTTGGTTTAAACTAGTAGATCAAAAACCGTCTTTCCACTAACAAACAACTATTCCGTAATACTAATCAGTGTCCAAGAAATAACAAGAAATTTGATATTGTACTGCAGGTATAATCGAGAAAATTTAGGTTTGTGGAACAATAAGTACTGAATTTCGTAACAGAGAAACCAAAACTTTTATAGTAAGATCACCAGACCGGCAATCTGTAGACATGGGTTTGAATCCCAGTGAAGCTGAAGAGCAATTTATTCACTGCTAAATACTATAACTACTTTGGTTTAAATCAAGAGATCAAAAACCGTCTTTCCACCAACAAAAAACGATTTCGTAATACTAATCAGTGCCCAAAAAATAACAAAAAATTTGACATTGTACTGCAGGTATAATCGACAAAAATTTAAGTCTGTGGAACAATAACCACTGAATTTTGTAACAAACAGACCAAAAGTTTTATAATAATAGACCGACAATCTGTAAACATCGGTTCGAATCCCAGCGAAGCTGAAGAGCAATTATTTCACAGAAAAATACTATAACCATTTTGGTTTAAACTAGTAGATCAAAAACCGCCTTTCCACTGACAAACAACTATTCCGTAATACTAATCAGTGCCCAAGAAATAACAAGAAATTGTATATTGTACTGTAGATATAATCAAAAACATTCAGGTCTGTGGAACAATAACCGCTGAATTTTGTAACGAAAAAACCAAAAGTCTTATAGTAATAGACCGACAATCTGTAAACCTCGGTTCGAATCCCAGCGGAGCTGAAGAGCAATTATTTCACAGCAAAATACAATAAGCATTTTGGTTTAAACTAGTACATAAAAAACCGCCTTTCCACTAACAAACAACTATTCCGTAATACTAATCATTGTCCAAGAAATAACAAGAAATTCGATATTGTACTGCAGGTATAATCGAGAAAATTTAGGTCTGTGAAACAATAAGTACTGAATTTCGTAACAGAGAAACCAAAATTTTTATAGTAAGATCACCAGACCGGCAATCTGTAGACA
>JAABKJ010007545.1:216163073-216207812 GCA_011634705.1 Andricus grossulariae | reverse complement strand
CCAGTGGAGCTGAAGAGCAATTATTTCACAGCAAAATACAATAACCATTTTGGTTTAAACTAGTAGATCAAAAACCGCCTTTGCACTAAAAAACAACTATTCCGTAATACTAATCAGTGTCCAAGAAATAACAAGAAATTGTATATTGTACTGCAGGTATAATCGACAAAATTTAGGTCTGTGGAACAATAACTACTGAATTTCGTAACAGAGAAACCAAAATTTTTATAGTAAGATCACCAGACCGGCAATCTGTAGACAAGGGTTTGAATCCCAGTGGAGCTGAAGAGCAATTATTTAACAGCAAAATACAATAACCATTTTGGTTTAAACTAGTAGATCATAAACCGCCCTTCCGCTAACAAACAACTATTCCATAATACTAATCAGTGTCCAAGAAATAACAAGAAAATGTATATTGTACTGCAGGTATAATCAACAAAATTTAGGTCTGTGGAACAATAACTACTAAATTTTGTAACAGAGAAACCAAAAGTTTTATAGTAATAGACCGACAATCTATAGAACTCGGTTCGAATCCCATCGAAGATGGAGAGCAATTTTTCACAGCAAAATACTATAACCATTTTGGTTTGAACTAGTAGATCAAAAACCGTCTATCCACTAACAAACAACTATTCCGTAATACTAATCAGTGTCCAAAAAGTAATAAGAAATTGCATATTGTACTGCAGGTATAATCGACAAAAATTTAGGTCTGTGGAACAATAACTACTTAATTTCGTAACAGAGAAACCAAAATTTGTATAGTAAGATCACCAGACCGGCAATCTGTAGACATGGGTTTGAATCCCAGTGGAGCTGAAGAGCAATTTATTGACTGCTAAATACTATAACTATTTTGGTTTAAACCAAGAGATCAAAACCCGTCTTTCCACCAACAAAGAACTATTCCGTGATACTAATCAGTGCCCAAGAAATAACAAGAAATGGTATATTGTACTGCAGATATAATCGACAACATTTAGGTCTGTGTAGAGATGCATTCGGGCGAAACGAGACAAGAAAAGCATCGATTTCGGGAACCATCCCAACTGAGGATAGCGAGAAGTTGTCCCGTATCTCGTGATTTTGGCCGAGAATCTCGGAAACCGAGCAAGATCGTGTAAGATTCTCGATGAAATTTAAAATTTGATATCTCGCGTAAATATAAAAAATAATGTATCAGAGTTTGGAAAATATGGAAGTGGAATCACATGAAAAGAAACAAAAACTATTACATTTTTCGTTGAGAATTTACCTTTTTTGTTTCAAAATTCAACTACTTAGTTTTTTTGTGTGTGTTTTTTCGGTTAGTAATGAAATTTTTAAATGAAAAATTGAATTATTCTAGTTTCAGTAGAAAATAGATCTTTTCTAGTTGAAAATTCGTCTTTTTGGTTTTTAAGATTGATATCTTTTCTTCGAAATTTCCTTTTTTTGGGTTAAAAATGAAACTGGTTTTTCAAAATTGTTAGATTTTGATTTATGATTTTAGTATCTTGTCAAAAATTTGTTCTTTTTTAGGTTTATAATTAATTTTTGAACTGTTAATTTAACTATTCGACTTTTGGTTTAAAAATATTTTTTTACTTAAAAATACAACTATTTGGTAAAAAATTCGTGTATTTTGTGTCAAATTGAACTATTTTTTATAAAATTAATCTTCATGGTTGAAAATTTATCTTTTTAGTTGAAAATTGAACTATTTGGTTAACTATTAATCTGTTTTGTTGAAAGTGTGACATAAATACTGGAAATCTGATAAATTTAAAGCGTTTGAAATTTAATTTAATATAGTACCCGTATTAATTTTGTTTGAAAGAATTTATTTCCCCATTATCATTAAAAAAAAAGTTCAAAACGATGGAAAGTTTAACCGAATTAACATTTCTACTAGTTAAACGTGAAAATTGAACAACTCCAGACTTCGTGGTTTAATATTAAATTGATTGTACTTCATTTTAGTTGGTTAATTAATTAATATTAAATATTCTTGTAGGAATTATTATAAAAATTCGCCAGTGAGGCCAACGTGTAATGACGAATGTCGGAAAAGGTTACTTTGCGATTTGAGAAGTGGAAGAAGTCACGACAGAAAATCACTTTGTCAAAGTATCGAATCAAGAATTGATGGCGACACAAGAACAGGATGGCGAGCCTGGATCTACAATGGCCTAGCTCTTTCGTACGTAAAAGATTGGTGGCAAGATACGTACTCACCAAAATGATACTAACAATTCATCAACAAGGCTTTAACCCCAATAACACACCAGAAAATGCCTTTTTTTAATATCGCGTTTCACTGTGTTAAAATCCTTATTGTAGTTCATACCTGTCCAGCTAGGAGAAATTCCAGTAATTTTCGTCGAAAGGACTCAAATTGCAGATTTGAGTTTTCAACTCATCACTCATCACTCATCACTCATCACTCATCACTCATCACTCATCACTCATCACTCATCACTCATCACTCATCACTCAGCACTCATCACTCATGACTCATCACTCATGACTCATCACTCATCGCTCATCACTCATCACTCATCAGTCATCACTCATCACTCATCACTCATCACTCATTACTCATCACTCATCACTCATCACTCATCACTCCTCCACTCCCCACTACCTACTCTCTACTTTCCGCTCTACTTCCACTACTTATCTCGAGTGAGCAGAAAGAAAAGGTGGTGGAAATGCACTATCTGCACTTTGAATAAATTTTCTCCTCGCTGGACAGGCCTGTGTAGTCAAACTCGCGGTACAGAAAAAAATAATATTGCATGTATGACTATTAGGGTGGCTTATGAAATCCTTTTTTTTTAGATTTTCTAAAACTTTGACTCATAAATTTCTTTCTTTTGGCGAGAAAATGATTCTGCAGTTTGGCCAGATTAAAAAAAATATATTTGAGGATTGCTATGGATATTTTTATGTTGCAAATTCGACTTTTCAAGGTTTTTAAATTTTCGTTTCTACAGACGATTTTTCAACTTTTTTCCCCCCCCCCCCTCCCTCCCACACACAAATATAACGTAAAATTTTTGAGGTGTGAAAAAAATGTATGCAACATGAAATATTACTTACCAAAAAAATTTATACTATTGAACAAATAATTGAGGAATACTTTGTCTACATTAATAAAATAGTTTTGTTGAAAAATTAAAACATCGTTAAATTTTTGTGAAAGGAAAGTCTGTGGTACTTTACTTTTTATGTTTAATAGGAAAAAACAAAACATTTTCGTCCTGATATCTAACATTTAACGAAGTTTTCATACAATTAAGCTTTGAATATTATAATTTACTCGAAATTTCGAAATAGAAGATTTTTGGGAATATTTAAAATTTTCAAGAAAAGAAAAAAATGTTATTAAGATTCCTGAGAAAATTTTACATAATTTTTTATTTTGAAAAATGAATTTTAAGTAAAAATTAAAAAATCTTTCCAAACATTCCAAATTGAGATGTAATAAATTAAAAGAAATTAAGCCCGTTTGATGTACAGTTAGGATTTTTTTCGGCTTCGAAAAATCTCATTTTCTAAGCGCATTCAATTTTTTTTAAATTATAAAAAAACGACTGCACACATCTGATTTCAAATATTTTTCTCAAAATTTGAAATAGAATGTCGAAGATTTAAAAAAAAACTTGAGAAAAATTTCGAGTAAGTTTAAGAAATATTTAGAAGTTTTGGGAAGATTGAAAAATAATTTTTAAATAAAAAAGGTTTAAAAAAATTTGAAACGTAAATTCTTGAAGATTTCAAACAACCAATTCCGCAGCTTTTTAAGAATTTTGAAAAGGGTTAAGAAAATAAAAGAATTTTCTCAAGATTCCTGGAAACTTTTAAAATTATTTTTTATTCAGAAAATTCATTTTAAGAGATTATTTAAAAAGATTTTAAAACATTTAAAAAAATCTAAAATTTTTAAAAATGAATCTGAAAGATTTTTCTAATTTTGAAAGATTTTTCTAATTTTGAAAGATTTTTCAAAAATTGTAGGAAAATTTCTAATTACTTTAAAAGATATTCAGAAGTTTTAAAAATTGTCAGAAATAATAATTTACAATTAAGAAAAAAATTCTACAAATTCAAATGTATACAAAGATTTTTGAAAATTTTAAATGATATCCAAAAATATTTTGAAATATTTCAAAATATTTCCATAATCGTGAAAAAGGTTCTGGAAGGTTTTAAAGCAATTTCTTTAATTTAAAAAGATTTTGCTAAATTTTAGGAATAATACGATTCAGTTTAAAAGATATTACGGAATTTAGGAGTTTTAGAGGAATTCCAAATACTCTAAAACTTCGTAAACTTTCTAAAAGTTTATGAAATATTTTTGAATTTCTCATAAACTCCTAAATTTTATTAATATCTTCTAAACTGACTAGAATTTTTCTAACATTTTCTAAAATCCTTTGAAATAAAAAAACATGGTTAGAAATTTTGTAGATAATAATAATAAACAGTTATTCGCAATCTTTATTTCGTATTGAAAATTATTTTTCTTCTCAAATTATAATCTGCTTGACATTTTTTTTCTTACTTGACAGAAAAAACGATTTTGGTTGAAAATTTAATTATTTTGGTGAAAATTCGTATTCTCTATTTAAATTCAACGGTTTTTTATTTGAAATTAAATTATTTTTGATTAAAATATCAACTGTTACATTTTTCGTTTAGAATTCATTTTATTTGGTTGAAAATTCAGCTATTTGATTGAAAATGAACTTTTTTTCTTGAAATTTTGATTTGACATATCTGAAATCTTCAAAAATCTTTTTGAATTTTCTCAAGAATCTTAGAATAAGGTACCGCAGACTTTTCTTTAACAAGAATGTTTAGACTTTTTAATTTTTTTAAACAAATTGTAGAAAAAAAATGTTAACATTGAAAAATTGAATTTACGGCATAAAACATTCCTGAGCGACTTCTAGATATATTTTTGAAATACATGGCAAAAATAGGGGACCATTTTTTAACCAAAGAAAAAAATGTCTATTCAAGGTTATAAAAAATCTAAAAAAAAATTTAATGAGATGCCCTAATGACCATCTAAGTGATTAAAAAAAAAATTTGGAGGACAAACAATTTTTTTTTAATACGCCCTAACTGAGAGTAAGAAAAACCTTACCTATAATCCTATGAGAAACTGAAAATGATATACTTAATCTGAAAAGACTGATATTTTTTTTTCTCTCAGAGAAAAAATAATACTTTTTTTTAAGAAAAAAGAAAACGAAATTCAAAAAAGTTATTCTCAGGGGGTTACAACGCTTTTCCAAAAAGTAGATTTAATATAGAACAAGAAGAAGATAAAAATATAGGAAAAGAATTTTGAGAATTTTCTGCTAAGGATACAATAATGAAATAATTATAAACAATTGTATTAAAATTGTCACTGAATTTCCTATGTTTCAGGGGTTCCGTTGCAAAAAATTTAGCAAACTAGTGATGTGATAAACTTAAGATTTAAGATAATATAGATTTAGTTTCATAAGTAAAATGACCATTATTTAACTACATTTGTTATAAAAATGTTTTCTTTTTACAATAAAAGTTCTTTAGCAGCGCTTGGTCATTTATGTTTATTTTTATATTCGTAAATATTACTTTTTTCTTTTAGAACAAGAAATAATATTTCTGGCAATTAATATTTATTTTTTGCGTGCTACATTACACGGGACATTTAAAAAAAAAAATATTAGACACATAGATTGGTGATGGAATTTGGTGGTTGGAATTTGATGGTAAGTAAAATGAATTGCTATAAATTCGACTCGCATGCTGTAAATATTTAAACAATTTATATGTCGTAGGCATTTTGAAGTTCACTCAACAAATCTTCTAAACGCCTGATGCGTTTCAGGCCATTAGAAGAAAATAACAATGGAGTAATAAAATATACATTAAATGGCTATATAATCTTTTTTTTCATAAAAAAATATTGAGAATAATGATTTCATGTCATATATGTAGAAAGTATAATTTTCAAACGAAAAAAAAGAATTTTTTACAGAATACTTAAATTTTTAAACAAATGGTTGAATTTTCCAAAAAGACGAATTTTCAAAAAATTACATACATTTTCAACCAAGCAGTTTGAGCAATGGACGTGATACGGGGTTTTAAAAAGTTTTAACTAAATACTTTCATACGAAAAAGAAAAATTTTAAACAAATTACATAAATTTGCAATGGATATGACCAAATTTTCCAAATTTGCAATGGATGTGACAAAATTTTAAATTTTCATTTAGGAGAATTAATTTTAAAAATAAAAATGAATTTTTTACAAACCAGTTAAATGTTCAACCCCAGAATTTGAATTTTCAACATGAAAGTTAATTTTCAACGAATCAGTTAAATGTTCAAAATATAATAAAATTTTTAGTTACAAAAATATTAATTTTTGAAAAGAAACGAATTTTCAATGAAAATGATAAATCTTCAACAAAAAAAATTAACTTTAAAAAAAGTAATTCAACTTCCAACCATGTGGTCGAATTTTCCACTTAAAAAGATAAATTTTAGTCGCAAAATGTATTACTTGAAATTTTAACAACAACAAATGTTTCAATTAAAAAAAACTGAACATTGAAATTTTTAACCAAAAAGTTGATTTTCTACCAAAATACATTGATTTTCTACAAAATAGTTAAATTTCCTACCAAATTGTTCAATTTTCAAGCCAAAGATACAAATTTTCTACAAACCAGTGGAATTTTCAACCCCAGAATATGAATTTTCAACATGAAAGTTAATTTCCAACTAATCAGTTAAATGTTCAAAATGTAATTAAATTTTCAGCTGAAAAAATATTAATTTTTGAAAAAAAATTTCAACTAAAATTATGAATCTTCAACCAAAAAAATTAAGTTTAAAAGAATTAATTCAACTTCCAACCATGTGGTGGAATTTTTAACCTAAAAAGATAAATTTTAAACGCAAAATGTAATAGTTCATATATTGACAAAAAAATATTTCAATTACAAAAAAACGGAACATTGAAATTTTTACCGAAAAGTTGATTTTCTACCAAAATACATAAATTTTCTACAAAATAGTTCAATTTTCTAAAACATAGTTAAATTTTCTACCAAATTGTTCAATTTTCAAGCCAAATATACAAGTTTTCTACAAACCAGTTGAATTTTCAACAAGAAAGTTAATTTTTGAACAAACAATAATTTTTCAAAAAAAATTTCTTTTACTAAATAAATTTTGTTGAATTCTCAACCAAAAAAGTTAATTTCTTACAAAATAGTAAAGTTTTCAAATAAATAGTTTAATATTCAACAAAATAGTTGAATTTTCAATCAAAAATATAAATTTTGAATAAAAAAGTTAATTTTCACACAAATATATAATTTTCGACAACATTAATTTAATTTGTAACCAAATTCGAGACTTGTAATCATTAAATCAGAAATCATGCAAAAACATTGATATTTTTCAAATAATAAATTAATAATAATATTTAATAATACAAATTACAAGAAATTATCTACTTTTAATCAAAGGATAATTCTTTATTTTCTAGTAAATAGCTAAATTTATTTCAAATTGTAATTCAAATTATAACGGGTACAAAGAAAATCATAAACGTGGCTATTTTACATTGTCTTAACAATAAAAATAACACTAATATTATTCATATAATTTTTTTCCGTAGCTGAATTGTAAAATGAAAATGAAATGTTTAACATTGAAACCTGTAAAAACATGAACCTAAACTAAAAGCCTTTATAAGTATATGTGACGTGGAACGAAGAAACCAGCCTTGGGACCGGAAAATCGATTTTCCAGTTTTTATTAATTTTTAATAATGAAGCTTTCCATAATCGAATACAAAATTACCCATTGCTCTACATAATATGATTATTATTCATTGTTATCGTTCATTTTCAGTCCTAAGACTGATTTCTTCGTGCCACGTCACATATGACATAAAATTATTATTTTTATTATTTTGTAAAAATTTATTTCAATAATCAGATGAACATCAAAATAACAATAAAATGTTAGATAGCTATTTCATGTGTGCTTTAATACTCCATGGTTAGTTTCTTCTAATTGCCTAAAACGCCTCAGGCGGTTAGAAGATTTGTTGAGCATTTTTCTGAATGCCTAAATAAACCAGGCACTTATACGCAAAGTAAAGATTACGTAAAATTCTTTTGTACAATATTTATACATTTTTTGATTTTTAATAATATATCTTTCAAATTATTGCAAAATTTTGCTTGTAAAATAATAAAAAAATTATGCTTTCAGGATGTCTGTTGTGATGGCAATTCCGAGATTCGCCCTGAATCTACCAAAATACGTATTAGGACTCGGCTAACTTTCCAGACACCAGTGGAAAAAATACTCAATTTGTGATCTTCATCTGTATATTCAGAATTTGTCAAAAGACAAATTTCTTCGCGCCCAGTGATCTCTCGTGCAAAACTATCAAAAACTCAACTCAAATTTTACACGGAGCAAAAACATTTTGTTTACTAAAATAGTTTCTACGCTTCAAGACACTCCTTTTTGGTACTTTTAGACAAATTTCAAGTATTTGATTTTTTTATGTATCAAAGAAAGTGTGATTATGATATTAAAATATTTTGAAGACTCCGAAATGATCGCCGAACGTTTGTTGATTACTTGAGCAGATTTCTGAAAGAAGTTCTTTTGGAAAAGAATTTTTAAGTCACTACAAAAGGTGTTTTTTTGTTTACAAAAAAAGAAGAGAAAAAGACCTGTACAATGTATCGTAACATTGTTTTAGATTATTTAACCTAAATTTTGCAAATTTTTATTCAATTTTGAATGTAAAAATTGAGAAAGCAAAATCAAAAACAATATTTATAAATTGTATTTATGACGGTATTTACAGAAGACGCTAATGGAAATAAGCGCGAAATTTAGAAAATTTTAGTATAATATTAAGAAATTTTTCAAGTGGAACCACGTGTAAATTATAAAGTGGCTTTTATCGAAGAGATGCTAAGAAGAAAGCGATATGAATCAGCCATACATGTACATAAGAAAGTTATAGACGTTATTTATGCACAATTCTTTGTGTTATAGCTGATTTATTAAGTATTAAAGATTTTGTATTTAGACGTTATATTTTGTTTTATTTCCTTGATTTATTTTTTAACATGAAAAATTTTCATTTCACCGTTGCCCATCGCACGACCATCACCCCACTGCATTCTACTAATAATGAATCTAGCTTATATGTACAATAATATATATCACTTAGTACACAATTTTTACAGTTTTAATAACAAAAGTACTAAAAAATAAAAATTCAGAGACGACTGAACGTTAAAATTTTATAAACTATTCGAGACATAGATTTTTATAAATTTTAAATTAATAATATCATTTAGCATTTCAACCTTGCTATTTCTCATGCTGCCTAACTCTGTAATTCTACCTCCTTTCACACTGATCATCGCCAATATATAAAACAGATTTAACATATTTTGAGAAGCTTCATCTGATTTCAAGATAATTTTGAATTCAAGTGTCATTTATTCTTTCAAAAATATCATACAAAAATGATCTAATTTCATTTGTTATAATTGCCTATTTCATTCTCAGTTCAAAAATCTATTTCCAGAGTAGACATTTATTTATCGGATTCATGGGACTATTTTTGGAACATTCAAAAGCTCTGGAGAATTCTTTCATGTTTGATACAGCTCCATTAACCCTATAAGGTTCCATAGAATGTTCATCTCTTTTTAACCAGGTTTCTACAACTTCTGGCGTTGCAGTATAGCAAAGCGACTAATTAAAAACATATAATTGGAATTTATTGACAATCCTAAATTCTTGAATTTTTACTTAATATCATTTTTGATAAAATAACTTACTGCAGCGAAAGAAACAAAAAATAATTGTTCTCCATTAAAACCTTCTAATCCAGGTAACCGTTTATCTGTATTTCCTTCCTTTTTCACCCTCTTTTTATAAGCTTCAAAAGCGGATATTAATCCTGCTGAATCCGCAATATTTTCATTTTGGGTAAGTGTTCCATTTATCTGGTAATTTTTTAAAATGTAATTTACTTTTGAAATTCATATTAAATATTGGATGTCCTACATTAATCTCTATATATTTAAAGTAATACATAAATTACCCCATATTTATCGAACTGATCAACAAAGCATTTTACATTCTTCTCGTATTTTTCTATCAAAATTTCAGACAACCAGGACAATTTATTTCCATCCTTATCGTATTTTCGACCTAAAACAAATTTTTGTTTCATTCCAGACCTTACTTCCATTTCGCTCGATTCATTGTCTGGGTATTATTAATTTACCTTCGTTATCAAATCCGTGAGTGATTTCGTGTGCGATTGTAAATCCCAGATAGCCATACTTTAATGCTCTGTAAAAAATATTTGTAAATTTGAAAAATGAACAGGATATTGTTTTGGTTTTTTAAAGTTTCTTACACTGGCATTGTGGAATGAAAAAGAGGAACAAGAAGTTCAGCTGCCGGGATAGCTAAATTGAAAATATATATTATGAGTTGTTATTTCTGTAATAACAATGAAGAAAAATTCTATTATCAAAGTTGAACTTACTTAAACTATTGTCCGCTTCATTATAAAAAGCATTGAGAATCGTAGGAGTTGTTATGAATCTGATAAAAATATTTTGTATCATAAAAAAAAGTTCAACATAAATAATTAACAAAAACAATATAGAAAAATCCTTACAGGTCCTTATCAAAAGGCTCTCTAAATTCTCTCCAAAATTCTTCGTTATCATATTTCAATATATTCATCACATTTTCAAAATAATCTGGCCCTACCTTGAGCTGGAATCACATACAATTTTTAAATATTCAAATTTTTAATGGACCTCAGCTTGAACAAAACTAAGCTAATATTTTCTTTAAAATAGACTTCTTACACCATCATACATATGATCCAAAAATGTTTTGTTTTTATAATAATCAGGATATCCAATATGGAATTTCATTGACTGGAGTTTTTCCTTTACCAAAATTTTAGCCTCTTCGTCTATCCAGCTTGTTGATATTTCTAGTGCCACTTGATTACGTATTTCTTCTGCAATTTCCATTGCCTAAAAAGAACTCTTGTTGAAAAATTAATAATAATCAGAATTAAACAGTAACATAATTTTAATTTATTTTACTGAAATTATTATTTATCAGAGAAATAATTCTTTTAAACTCACAGTTTTCTCTAAATCATCTGGAAAATAATCTTCAACAAATGCTTGAGAGGTACCCGTGTTAAAATAAAGACCATTCATGTGGGCAATACAATATTCCCACCTGAAAAATATAAAATATAATTATAAATTAAAAAAATGTTGAATATATACAGAATGTAATAATTTGTAAAAACCTCTCCATGTAATCTTCAATATCCATGTCCCAACTACTGTCCTCTTTGTCGAGATACGTTAATGCATCTCTGAAGAATAGCCAGTGAATATAGTTGACTATTCGTAATTACGTAAAAAAATCTAAATAAAATAAAATTATAATATAAATAATGAAAATTATCATATCAATATTTACCAATGGTTCGATCTGAAGTTTCTTTAAGAACATCAACCAATTTCTCAAAATATGAAATTCTGAAAACAATCAATTTTTCTGAACCATTAATTTCTGTACCAGAATTTATCAAAAGAGCACGTATCATTTCCAACCAATCGATCTGAAATTAAAAATATTATGAAATAGATAATATAAAGTACATTATAGAAATTATTATTAAAAAATAAAATCATCTTTTTCTACCTTTGCAGTTGAATTTCCAGGTTCAAGATTATCGTAAAACTTTTGAAATTCTTTAATAGTCATAACATTTTCCTCTTTGCTTGATATTGCATTTTTAATCTAAATAATTGAAAACCAAGTAAATCAAATTATAGACACACAAATACATTCTATGTTATTTTAAAATTCAAGGCATGTCTTTTAACCTGAAAAGTTATATTACGCAATGCTTTTTCGAAATCTAACATTTCTTTAACTTCGTGCGTAATATTTTTAATATTGCCCCCAACTGATTTTCCATAATTTTGTATTATGTTTATAAAAAAATCTTCTTCAATTTGATCATATTCTTCATAATCTTCATATCTGTCGTCATGTTCATCTTCTTGCCCATCTTCATTATCAGTCTCATCATCATCGTAATAATAATAATCATACAAATCATCATCATCATGTATGTCTTGATCATCATAACTCCAATTTATTTGAATTCCATCAAACTGGTCCAACTGAATTTTAAATAATTTATTTTATATTTCAATAATCAAGATAATTAATTATAATTTGATTTGCTTTTAAATTGACAAAATACTTTAATTTTACATTTACCATTAGAATCTTGACTTCAGTATTATTAGGATTTAAGCGCTGATGAATAGTAAATAGGCTATATTTGCCGGTGAGGCCAGCATAATATTTAGCTACACTTTGCCAGTGAATTTCTTCCTTATTCCATGCTGAAAAATTCATTAGCAGTGGCCATCCACCTATATTTTCTACAAATTTGAACACTGGCTCGTATCTTTTGCTTCGTATTCTTTCTAGATTTAAAAACATTTTTTTAGTATAAATATAAATACGGCTTTTGTGAAAGATTCAATTCAAATGATAGTAAATAATCAATATAATATTTTTTAACCTTGGTCTGTGCATGCTTTGTACCACTCTTTTTCCAAAGATAATGCCTTACTATCATTCTGATTTGGAATTGCTTCCAAAATGTCTAAAACGTTTAATTTTTATATACAATAGTAATTTTTTTGATGTTATTGTTAATAATGATGAGAAATAATACTTACCTCGTAAAATTTTTTGAATACGATCGTCAATTTCTGTGTCTATATTACAAAATGGACGACTTTCAGAAACTGGACATGTAGTGGACCAAGATCCACATACAAATTCATAAAAATTTTCACATGGATCCACCATTTGGTTCATTCCCGATAACAGAAAGTTAGCTACGTGATAATAAATTATGATTTACTTTTATCATTTTTATAAGCTCAATGATGATGAATAAATTACTATTTTATTAATTAGAACCTATTTATTTACCAATTTGTAATCGAGAATATAAAGGACATACCGAAATCGGTGCAATTTTCAGTCTCACAAAAAGTGAGATTCAACACAGAAGACAATCTAAAAACAGTTTTCCAATTTTCAATTAAAATTGTTGATTTAAAGTTTTTTTTAAATTACTCACAATAAAATGTCACTGAACATGATTCCGTCTTATTGGAACCTAAAACGTGAACAATATGAGAAGCTTCGTGAGATTCTCCTATTCTCATCATATATGATGATGGGTTTAGTCATTATGTACCTGAATTTCTACTGTCTATGTGCGGAACACATACCGTTTCATTTAATATGTCAGTGACATTACTAAACATGCAATTTATTAGCGCCACCAAGTGGAGCGTTTTCGAGTTTTCGGTTACATAATAATAATATACGTATGCAGAATAAATTCTTAGTATCTTTAGGTTTTTGAGTGACGCATATAGTCAATACTATGTGATTTTCTCTTTAATCATCCTGCATGATGCATAATGCATAATATTTCTTTAGAGTATGCTCACCATTTCAAAGACGTTTAATGTAGTAATTTTTCATATTTTCAGATAGTTAAAATAAAATTAATGAACATAAAAAAATTTGATATTTTTCCGAAATTGAAGGTACATGCAAATGTTGAATGAAAGTATATTTCGCTCTTCGAATATTTTGTTATGTCTAGACATACATTCAAAGAAATAACTATTCTACTTATGATCTATTATTCGTTAGTTTAGTTTATTAATAATTGTCCAAATTTATAATTAATTGATTAATATTCCATGTAACAAACGATTGAAATTACAAAGATAATAGGAATAATTTCCCGTTTGAGAAATTTCAAAAACTGAAAGAAATTAGAGTAAAGCAGATGTTTATATTTTAATTCTAGATGAAACACAATAAATAAACACAATTATAAAATAATTTCCTAGAACTATCTTAGTTTTTCTAATATAGTATATGCGGCATACAAAATACTAAATTACTCAGCAGTATTGAATTAAAAATCGGTATTAACATCTGAGTAGCTGGAACAACTGCGAAATTTAACAATAAATTAGTCAATATTTCATCATCAAATTTTGGATTCAATTATATTGTTGCTATTGGTATTTGGAAAATGTAAGCTAATGTAGGCTATAAAACATCTGTGTTTTGTTTATCGTTTCCTTGTATATAGTTATTTTCAGAATAGTAACATCATTCACAATTTTCATCCATGGTGATATTTTAAGGTGCTTCCTCAGGCTTGATTTTTAGCCCATGTATTACAAATGACATGTTTCTTCCTACAAGGATGAATTGTTTGATGTAACATTTTAACCACATAATCTCAGTGGCATAATACACAACCTATCAGTGCACTTTTTCACAAAATGGTATTGTTTTTTTTTCAATTGACCGAAAATGTGCTTTATTTATACGCCTGGAAACGAGCAATCCGACACCGGGAAAGTATCCATGATGAACCGAAAACAGGCGCTCTCCGTTTCAAGAAGGACACGGCAGGGAGTCAAGCGTGAAATTTTTCCACGATACTGGAACCCAAGGGGTATATTGATTGTTAGTTATAACTCACCCGACCTTCCTAATGTTAGAGCGTTACAAGATTCGAGCCGGTTGAACGAAATTGATAATTATTAAAATATTAAGGATTTTAATTTTAATATGCTGCATTACACAGTAGGCCAGGCGACCCGTTTCCGTGGCCAAAAGTCGGAAAACACATAAAAATGTACAATAATGAATTTCAAGGTCACTTATATATGGTTTCGAAATCACCCTCGAAGAACCCTCGAAGGGCGCTGATTCCGCATCTGATATCAGAATTTCAAAAAACAAAATGGCGGATCCAATATGGCGGACGAGTATTTCAAAACATTATTGGACCTTCTTGAAACGTGGTATCCAATCAGCGCGCTAGCCGTCGCTCCCACTGCCGCCGAGAGCTCTCGTCCCGGGCTGCCTGCGTGCAGCGAGCGAACCGGACTGTCAGTCAATCTTTGATTTTGATCTGAACAAGCAGCATCCGCTCTTTCTCCTCAACCTTAGAAAAAATCAAAATAGTCAAGTTTAATCTTCTCATGTCTTTTTCTCATCCTTCTTTGTGCATCGGATACCTTGACTTCTCGCGGCCGGCCTGCCAACTCTAACCTTTCCTCCAAGCTTTTTTCCATATCCGCGGTCGTGAGGTGAATAGTGACATATAATTATATTTCGTGGTCTTAAACGAACCCGGGAAGCGGTAGTGTATCCGGGAGTGAGCTCTTAAAATTTATTCCAATGTTTTTTTTAGTTCTCTAGATACGAGGTCTCATTCTACTGAATTAGGCCCTCTGTCTATAGGACTTACCCTGGTGCAAGAAGTAGGAGGCCTCTTTATACTGAATTAGGCCCTCTGCCTTTTGCAGGAGGTTATACATCAACTTGCTACCTTTATCTTGAGTGACGCGAGGCCAACAAACGAACTGTCACAAGCTCCTCGGATTTCCTGCCAACTCTCTCTCTCTCTTATTCGTCGTTCGATCTGGAGTGTCCCGTCGTGTCGATTTAAACGCAGAGTGCTCAGAACAAACCCTTTGATGACATGGGAAAATAAGAGAGCTCGCGCGAATCAAAAGAACAGAAAACGACGCTTCGAACAGGCTCAGGAACAACTTGAACCAGAACCAGAATATGACCCGGCTGTGCCTGAACTTTTTCCGGACGGGTTAAGGCCCCTCACACTCGTTTGTCGGGAATGACACGGCACGCGAGAACCACGACCACGTAGAAGACGGACAAGATGCTCGGTCCCACTTTCTCTACAATTGCCGCGTTTCCACGTGGAACCGCGTTATACCTTTCCGCCCGTGAATATTACACGGAAATTCGCGTCAATTTCTTCCGACGCCTCTCAACCCGAGGATTCTTCACTTCATGCACCACCTCATCCTCTGCTACTCTGCGTGCCACCTACACAACGCCTACCTTCTCCGCGGCAGATCTTTCCGACTCCGGACCTTCCTGCACCTCCCGTTGAATATCGGTCTCCGATATCATTAGTCAAGTCCTCCGCAGCGAGACCATCAGTAAATATAAATTTGCCTCAACCAGGCCCTTCTTCAGCTCCTTCTGGGCCACTGGTCGAAATCGGGGACGCCAACTCCTCCGTTGATATCACCCCGACTAGACAGAAAATCATGATCGCCAGCCCAACCTCGGGCGATGAAGTTTTCTTCCTCGCGACAGTAGGTTCCCCGGAGACGTTCTCACCATCACTCCCGTGGACGTCAAGAGGGTACAGTTACCGCCAACCACCAGCCAACGCAATGTTCCGCAGGGTATGGCTGGATTAGACGCCTGGCTAGCCGCCCGACACGCCCAGAAGCACACCGTCTCCTACCCGTAGCCACTCGGTTTCCAAGCAAAATCTGGAAAATTCGGTGGCATCCAACACTCTCGCCTCCCCCATGGAGCCAACTGACAACGGGGCAAGTGCCCCACCCATACAAGAATTGAAGAAGGGAAATAGCAGAAGCTCAGCTATCCCCACTCCTAATCGAGAAAGAAGCAGATCCGTTCCAGCTACGGCACGCAGCGCTTCGCGTGTCCTCTTCAAGGAACCCACAACGCAGCATGAAGCTATACCGGGGCCAAGACCGCTGCCTCCCCCTACCGCTCCACTCGCTGATTGGAGAGCGTTGGTGCGTGCAATACGCACCCCCGATTGGACCACTGGATTGGACCACGAAGATCCCGAGGAGTTCCTGAGCCGGTGCGAACTATACTTCACCGAGGCTTTTATTGAGCCAACACTGTGGTCAAGGATGGGGACCAAGTCACTAACAGAGAAAGCTTCTGAGTGGTATGAAGTTTATAAAAACTTATCCCTACTCTGGGCCAAGTTCTGTAATTTGTTGATCCGCCACTTTGCCGGAGTCTCCACACTCAAAATATTACATATAAAATTATACGCAGTCAAACAGGAGGAAAAAGATGCTGTCGGAGTTTTGTTGCAGAAGAAGTACATACCTTCTAGCTCTATGGTTACTTCCTCAGGCCACGGAAGACCAAATAGTGGCTTTTCTATTAGAGACATTGAAGCCCTCCATAAAGAAGGTTTTACGGGCGGCAACGATCACCTCGTCCGAGGAGTTGGTCGAACGAGCCGTTCAGGCGTAAAACGATGGAGTGGAAGAGAATCCCCGCAAAGCAGCCCATGACATTCCACCTGCCAAGAGCACACCGACAACGCAGACGTCGAACAGCAATCAGCCAGCAGCTGCACCATACGTTCGTCCACCACCACAATGTCATTACTGCCCGGAAAGACATTTTCACAAGGACTGCCTCATCATAAAGGAGCGACAGAATTTAATAAGCTCATTCAATCGCACGCGCATCTCTTTCATGGCAGCGGGCGTTTGAAACAAACGCTGGCCAACGTGCAACATGAGTTTTGTTTAAAGAACGGGCGCCCTTTCCGCGAAGCACCTCGTCCTTACTCGGACGAAAAACGTCAATACGTCGACGTGCAAGTCCGCGAAATGCTTCGCGATGGAATAATTGAGCCAACAACATCCTTCTTCAGCTCTGCCATAGTAATGGCCGGAAAGAAGGATGGCGATTACAGATTCTGCATCGATTACCGTCGGCTGAAAGGAATGATGTTCGATGCTCCCCAATGCCTTCCCAGGATCCATGAGACCTTAAAGGACCTGGGCACGGCTAAAATATTGTCGACACTCGATCTAAAAAGCGGATACTGGCAGGTCCCCATGTCGCCCGGGTCACGCCAATATACAGCCTTCTCGACGCTAGGAGGCGGACCATTTTTAGTTCCGCGTTATGCCTTTTGACCTCAAAAACGCCCCCGGAACCATCCAGAATTTGATGAGGCAGGTGCTGGTCGAGCAATGGGGCATCCACGCCATTGCTTACCTGGACGACATCGCCATTTACTCCAGGGGCTGGGAGGAACATTTACTCTATCTAGCTCTCGTCTTCGAGCGCCTCGCCATATATGGCCTCACCATCACTCCCGCCAAATGTAGTTTCGGTCGAACTACACTCCCCTACCTCAGGCAAATAATCAGTACCGACGGTAACTCAGCGCAAGCCGGGCACATCGAGGCAATCCGGAACGCCGCCCCACCACGGACCCGCAAAGAGATGCGCTCCTTTTTAGGAATCTGCAATTGGGTAAAAGAAGACATACCAAATTCTTCGGTGATTCTTGCCCAATTGTCAGATATGCTATCAACTAAACGCCCCTATAAGATGACGCCTGAGAACCTCAAACATTCTGAAACAGCCAAGGCCGCCTTCCAGAAGCCCGTTACTCTCAGCCGTCCCGACTCCGAATTACGGTTCGTGCTACAAAATAAAGCCAGTGCCCGCGGGATGGGGGCGGTATTATTGCAGGACAAACCCAATGAAAGGCGAAAGATTAGCTCCTTCGCCAGTGCAAAGTTTTCGCCCAATGAGGCCCGTTACCACTGTAAAGAGCAAGAATGCCTCGCGATCGTCTGAGTAATAAAACGCTATCGGCCGTTCTTAGAGGATCGATCATTCACTCTATGGACCGATAGCAAAACATTAACCTGGTTAGAGCGCCAGAAAGATACCCGAGATAAGCTCACACGGTCGGATCTATTCCTCAGCCGGTTCCACGCACCATGGAGCACGTTCCAGGAAAGGATAACAAGCTGCCCGACGCCCTATCAAGGCACCCAAATCATAACGAACTCTCGCCGGGCGAGCCCGACCTCGAGCAAATGTTGCCTCCTACAGCTCCTACCACTCGTCCCGGCAGAGACGCGCGAGTGCCAGTTCTCAGCGCGTTAGCGCGACGACCAATCTTCAATACAGTAATAGAAGCTCAGCAAGAGGACCCCGCGTTATCTATCGATGCGCTTCGCTGGCGCGCATTACAGGACGAGCAGCATCCCAAACCGGAAGACGTTATTTTTCTGGAAAGAAATAAAATGACCGAGAAAGGTTTATGCCGCCGAGGCTCTGCAAATAAATAGAGATGACAAGTTCCGACGGCACTAAGGGACCAAGTGATATGAGAATATCACGACGCAGCACTTGCTGGTCACCCCGGGACAAATGAAACGATCCGTTCAATCCAGGAATTATTTTGCTGGCCAGGAATAAACAGGGAGGTGCGCCGCTACGTATCCGGTTGTCACCTATGTATATGTTGTAAACCGGTGTGTGGACAACCGACAAATGATCAACGTCCGCGATCTGCTCGCCCAGCATGGGCTACGGTTACTGTCGACCTCATGGTTCAGTATCCCCGTACCAATCAAGGCAGCACCTTCATCTTGATTGTCACTGACCTTTTTACCCCTTGGGTAGAAGCGTTTCCTCTCCGGGCTTCGGATGCTCCCAAAATTATAAAAAAATTGGAAGAGGAGGTTTTTAGTCGTATTGGTTATCTTCGAAGGATCCTTAGCGACAACGGCCCACAATTTACCAGCCATGCCTGGGCCGATGCTAGCCGCCGGTTGGTATGTGAGTTGTAGACTACACCTATCTACCACCCACGCGCAAACTCCACCGAGCGAAGAAATCAAGAATTAAATAAAGGGTTACGACTTCGCCTACACCGCGGCAATCAACTAACCTGGGATAGGCACCTGCCTGAACTACTTTTCGGTCTTCGACGAAGATTAAACACCGCTACCGGAGTAACGCGATGAGGCTTGCCTACGACATGCTGCGTACCAGGCTGGGTACGCTGCCGCACCTAAGATGCCGCGTTACTTCCCAGGATATTGTGTGTATGCCCCCAATCGTCAACTTTCTAACAAAATCGCGGGGTATAACGCGAAACTAGCTCCAGCCCGACTTGGCCCCTATCAGATCCTAGATCACATCTCAGGTGAGGTGTATTGAATCCGGACGGACAACGAACAGTCGATCACTCCAAGCGAATTTGCAGCGGGCAGATTTTTTTCTTTGAAATAACAACTATTAAATTTTCCAGTAAGATTTCCTCTTTTTGTTCAAAGTTTAATTTTTCGTGTAGAAAATTCAACTGTTTTTGGTTGAAGTATCATATTTTTTGTTTAAAAATTTGACTAATCAGTTGGAAATTCAACTATTTTGCAGAAAATATAATTATTTTGTAGAAAATTAAACTAATTGGTTAAAAGTTCCTTTCTTTTTTGGTAGAAACCTAATATTTTCGATTGAAAATTTGGTTAATCCATTTTTAAATGAAAATCGATCAATTTTAGTTGGTTTAACTTTAAGCAAAGTTTAAAGTCAAACTACATTTTGAAAAGTTAATTTCTTTCTTGAAGATTCATAATTTTAGTTGACAATGGAACTATTTGGTTGTAAATTAACTTTCTTGTTGGAAATTCACATGTTGGCTACCAATTCAACTATTTTATTGCAAATTTATTTGATTTGTTAAATATTCGTTCTTTTGGATAGAAAATTTATATTTTGTGTTGAAGTTTCAACTTTTCGAGTTGAAAAATCAACTTACTTCTAAAAAATGTTTTTTTTTTTGTTAAAAAAATCAACTATTAAAATCAACAATTTTGTTGAAAAATTGTATTATTTCATGGAAAATGCAACTGTCTTCAAAACATATTGTTTTTTGGCATAAAAATGCATCTATTGGGTTGAAAGTTTCACTATTTTATTGAAAATCGTTTCTTTTACTGAAAAGTTGAACTGATTAGTTCTCAGTGCAAATTTTTAGTTAAAAATTATTTGTTCTAAATTGAAAATTCATCTTTTATGGTAGAAAATATGTTTTGGTTCTTTATGGATGGCCAAAAAAACTAAATAACGCAAATACAATTCTTTATCGGTATTTTTTCTTATTTCCATCATTTTTATTCGATAACTTATTCAACTGTTTAACACTATCAGCTAAAGTAAAACTGACATTGAGTTTTTTAGTCTCTAAAGAACTGAATAAATTTTTTGATGAGACTCACATATGCTACACAGTAGAAGATATTTTGAAACCAATAATGACCTCAAAAGTATTTGAGGAAATATTATAATATTTAAATAAAATATATAAAAAAATGCTTAATATGAATTTTTTTACATATTTTGATTGAATATAGATAAAACGATGAATTTGTTATATTTTCTTGTGAACTAAAACATTCTAAATTAGTAAAAAAATTCTTCTTGTACTGCAGCTTTTCTAATTGTCATTTCTAATGACTTGTACATTAGATCAGTTCAAACAAAGAGCTTTACTTTTGTACATTTTTTTAAACATTGGATCCAAACATATTATTAACGATTTTTATGTATAAATTTTAATCTATAAATATCTACAAACACGTAAAACGAGATCCAAGTGTCCTATCATAGTTTAAATATTACTCAGTCAATAAAAATTATTCTGTATGCTTTAAAAAATAATTATTAGAGATTTAAGAAGTAAAGCTTATGAAAAGAGACTTCGCACTCTTTCCCCTATTTTCCCTCTTTTCAAGAATTCCTCTTTTTCCCCTGTTATCAAGAAAGCAAATTCATCTATTTTTAGTTGAAAATTCTACTGTTTGGTTAAAACTTTAATTTTTTTTTTTTTTAATTGCAACTATTTTCCTAAAAAGTCATTTTTTTGGTAAAAAATTTAACTTCTTGACTAAAAGTTAAACTACTTTGTTGAAAACTAAATTTTTTGGTTAAAAATTTAACTATTCCATTCTTATAAAATTGATCTTCTTCGTTAAAAAATCATTTTTTGGGTTGATTGTCATAATTTTTCGATTGAATTCAACTGTTTTTTATTTTAAATTAAAATATGTTTGGGTAGAAGTATAAACTATTACTTTTTTGTTGAGAATTCATCTTTATTGGTTAAAAATTCTACTGTCTGGTTGAAATTTGAACTAATTTTGTCAAAATTCATGTTTCTTTGGTTGAAAATTCATATTCTTAAGTTGACAGTTGAAATGTTTTGTTCAAAATTTTATCTTTCGCCTTCAAAATTCAACAATTTAGTTAAATTTTGTTTTCGTTAAAAATTAACTTATTTGTTGAAAATTAAATCTTTCGTTCAAAAATTGTATTTTCGGGTTGAAAATTTAACGGTTTTACATATTTTTTCAAAATTGATGTTTTCTGTTGAAAATTCATCATTTTTGTTCGAACATTAATGTAACTATTTGGTTAGACATAAATATTTTTTTATTTAAAATTGAACTACTTAGATGAACTACTTTGTTAAAATTTTATCTTTATATTCACCTGTGGTTGAAAATGTAACTTTTTTATTGAAAATTCGTTCTTTTTTTTGGTAAAAATTAATTTTTTCATTTGAAAATTAACCTATTCCGTTCTTGGTTGAAAGTCAAACCGTTTTATTGAAGAAACGTCTCTTTAGTTCAAAAGCTCATATGTTTTGGTAGAAATGTTTTTTTTTTTGGTTCAACATTTTATTACTCAGTTAGAAATTTATTTATTTTGTTAGCAATTCACCTATTTTAAACATTTGTCTTTCTCGATAGAAAGTTTGTTGTTTTGGTTGATAATTAATTTTTTGTTTATTGAAAATTCAACTATTTGGTTAGAAGTTCAACTATTTGGTTTTAAATGCAACTCTTTGGTCTGGAATTAATTTTTTTTTTAAATTCAACGATCACGATGAAAAATCATCTTTCTTGGTAGAAAATTCATCTCTTTGGGTTTAAATGTCAACGATTTTCAGAAAAATTCGATTTTATAGCTTGACAATTCAGCTCTTGACTGTTTTTTATTAAATTAAATTCAATTAAAGTCATTCTAAAAGATGTATAAATTTAAAAATGTATTAAATTGATAAAGCAACATCATTTTTAGACAGTACTGAACGGTGAAAAACCTAGAACTTGGAGAGATTTTCTTATTTTTAATAATAATAATAGTACATTTTTTTCTAACCTGAAAACAAGTTTGAAAAAAAAATAATAACTAAGCTAAGAGGCTAAGTAGCTCTAAGAAAGCATCCAGAGGCAACTGTTGTCACCTCCAACACTCGCGGACATGCTCACGACACTGACACCATGCTCCTAATTTTGTACCTACACCATCATCGAAAATGATTTCATACGACGTATTAAACTAATTATTCACATCTTCACTTCATCAGTCATTTGACTTGGACCGTGTCTATGATGGAAAACCGGGTTCTTTTTAACCCGAGAACAAGTATTAAAAAAAAAATAACAATCTTGCCAATCTTTAATTTTCCCCTTTTAATAGATTTTTGAAACTTCTGTTATTTCATCAATTTAACACATTTTAAAATTGAGATATCTTTTAGAATTACCAGGCAAACATTGATTGACAAATTTTTACCGGGTATTAGTAGAAGGACAGAGACTAAGCCGGTCTATTCAGCGCTGTTTTCGATGTAGATAGTTTGTTCTGTCTTATAAGATTTTCTATTGCTTTTACCACGTAGGCTAAACCCACTCATCAGAATATTTCATCATTCTAATGAATTTCAAAGGTATATATAGCGGTGGAAATCATCCAGATTCATGAGTGATCTTATACGAAATCTGAGAAGAAAAATGACGATCGTTCTGGGGACTCTGTTTCTTGCTTTCGCGATATTCGTCAATTTTGGTGGTAAGTTTGTACACTATGATACAGATTTTGGAGCAGATTGTGTGAAAGGAGAGGATAATAATGAATGAAGGGAGTGGTGGTGAAGGATAGTGGAAAAGAAAGAAACAGGAGGGGATTGAGGGAAAGCAGTGAAAGGATGGAAGGAGATGGAAGAGGGGGATGGGAAGTGAAGAGATTGAAGGGTTGTGATTGGAAATAAAGGGAGGTCTGGGAAATGATGGTGGGAAGGTATCGAAAAGCAAAGGATGGTGGGAAAGTTGTCACGTTCTATATTTTGAAAAACTGTTGAAGGAAAGAAATGTGTTGTATGATTTTCAAAATTGAAATGATGTTATTTTGTTTTTTACGAAAAAAAAACAACAATATTTTTATTGAATAAAGTTTCAGACCTAAGAAAAGTAATTATTTTATTAATTTTTTTTTTACTGTCGCTTTTTCCTAATTTTTTTATAAATCGTTGCATTTCAATAAAACAAGGTACATCACACCTTAAGTAATTTTGAATGAAAAGATTTTTGAACTTTATTTTTTACAGTTTATGTTTTTATAGCCTCATTTATCAGTTCTGAACAAATAAAACATTTTTCATATTTTCGGTCGAGAGTGAGCCTGTCCGTTTTACTTTTTCCCTGGGAGGAGGGCGGCGGGGAGTGGAGGGGAAGGTATGGTTTGGTGGGTGTGAGCGGAAAAGAAGGGTCAGAAGGAAGGTGTTGATAGAAAAGGAAGAGGGGGTAAGGATGGTGGAAAAGTTAGATAAATGAGGAGATGTGAATTGAATAAGAGGGTAGGGGTGGTAAAGTGATGTAGAAGTATAGGGGGAAGGAATGGAGCTAACGGACAAGGAGGAAGGGATGGAGAAGGATGGTGCGAAAGAAAGGGAAAGAAACAGAAAGATGGGCACGGTGAAGAAGGTGGGAAGGGGTAGCAAGAAAATGTTGTTAGAGGGGGTTGCGAGGAAAGGATGGGAAATGGTGGAAAGAGAGTGAAGGAAAGGGAAAGAGTAGTTATAGTGGGCAAAGATGCACATGGAGTGGGATGATAAGAAAGGTTGGGAGGGATGGGGAAGGATGATGGAAAAAAAGCTAAATGAACCGAAAGGATGGCGCGGCGTGATGGGAGAGGGTATAATAAGATAGAGAGGAATGTTAGGAAATAAGAGAATTAGCTAAAGGGGGATGAAGGAAATGTGGTGAAAGGAGTGGGGGAGGGGGGGAGTCAAACGATCGCATGGGGAAGCTATTTGGTTCAATATTTTATTACTTTGTTAGATTGTCTTTCAGTTGAAAAGTAAGTTTCTCAACTGAAGATTCAGCAAAATTTCTACTTTTTTTTAATGAAAATTCATTTTTTTACTGAAAACGTTAGCTTTTTTAATATAAGTTTAAAAGTGATCGTTTTTCATTTAAAATTCAATAACTTATTTATTTTTTTAAATGTTATTTTTCCGAATTTTTAACTGATTTTCAACTTTTCGATTAGAGTGATGTAAAAATTAATTCAAGTTGAGAAAAATATTTCTTCAAAGAGTTTAGTATTATTTTTAATAATATTACTTTGAATAATGCTAGAAAGTTGTGGGTTTTGTAGAAATATTCATCATTTTTTCCACTTTTCAATTAGTGTGAGGTAATAATATATACAATTTAACAAACCTAATTTTTTTAACACATTGTTATTGTTTATAACTATCTTCTCCTATAGTCATGCTAGATAGTTGTGGGTTTCTCAGAAATTTTCATTTTATAGTCCACTTTGTACTTGGAGAGAGGTAATAATTAATACAAATGTGAAAAGTGAACAAAAAGATCAAAATTTCAGGGAAAAAAACCGCAACTAACAAGCAGTAATAAAGAAGACAGTTATGAACATTATTTATTCATTTGAACAATTACGTTTGTTGAAGTTCATCCATTATCACCGATCACTAATTGAAAAGTTGATAAAAAGTGGAAAATTATAGAAAAAACTGCAACTTCATAACTCAAGGCTGCAAAAAAATTGCTGAAAATAATATTAAATGGTTTGAATAATTTATATAAACATCTAATTATCAATGAAAAGTAGAAGTATCAATTATTTGTATTAAAAAAAACGCGAAAAATCATAATTAGCGACAAAAAATTGCAAAACTAAATTTTTTACTTACAAGGTTTTTTTTGAAATCCTTCCAAATATACTTATGGGGGTGTTATTTAAAAAATAAACTTTTATTCGTATTTAATGCTCAACTTTAAAGAATAATTTTAATTCCAAATTGATTTACCTAATATCAACGATTTTGAATCAAATTAACAAAAATGTATATTTTCCTTATATCCGTTGAACTTCATGATTTGACATGGAATTGCTCATTTCACAAATTGCCCGGGCATTGTAAGTAATGTCAGACCTATCTCAGGTAATGAATATAATTTATTATACCAATGACAATTTAGTTAAATTTAAATTTACAATTTAATCTAAATTAGTTCCAAATTGGCATGCAGTTAAAATCGGAGCTCTCATACAAATTTGCCGACGTTCTCCGCCCCCACCCCACCGCTCCGTGACTTTTGAAAATTAAAAAAAGAATCAACTTTGTTGTTAAATAAAAAATGGTTAAAATATTTTTAAAAAATCGCCTGTCACGAAAATTAAAAAATTTAATAGGCTTTCATTTAAAAAGAAAAATCAATATCTGATGACAATTGTAAGTTGAAAATTGATGATACTATTCAAGATTTTTCGACCGGGCAAAGTTTTTTCCAAATATTTCTGCAAAAAAGCAAGGTAAAACCAATATGTGTTTGTGTGTAAAACACGATGTTCAGTGTTAAGCAAAATGTCATTCCAGTATGCCAGTTTTTTAATAAATAGCCATTAAACGTGTGTTCAATTCCATGGATGTTCGTCAATTTATCATGCTCTTCTTTAACTGTATTATTATATTCAAAGTCAAGATTATATACTTTGCCTGTAACATATATACAAAATTGACGCGTGCACGCAGAAAAAAGTAATGTTATATTTACTTATCAAGAAATGTAAAGTGTTTCTTGTAACCGTAACAGTAAAAACTGCTCTTAATGAGGGTGTGAAAATGTCAAAATCACTTAGCATTTCGTAAATGTTACAGTGAACTTAAGGTGGATTTAACGGTAATCCTTTAGTAAATAAAACTTCTATTCCCTAGTATTAAATACTGTAAGATATGAAAAATTCACGGAACCGAGATTACAATAGTGGTGCAGTGAACATTACAGAAGGATCGGTACATGCTACCGATCCGATCTGCGCGGACGACCGGATGAATTTATGACGTCATCAGCAACGGATGGTCACATTATTGCATATTCCCACTTAGCAATGAAGGGGTTTTATGATAAATAACACCATTTTGAATAGCACATCTTATTGACAGATCGCGTACAGTTGAGAGTTTATTGCAGCAAGACGTGTTTTGTGTTCCGCGCCTGTCATAGCTGACATGTATGGATATGAGGTAAATGCGAGAGCTTTTTTCTTGTGCGCGATGGCATGAACGCGTATTCAAAAGTCGTTACCGCGGTCGCCACCTCAGTTAAAAATGTATTTCGGAATTATTTTATAGATTGCAACTCGTATAATAGTGTAGTGGTTAAGATAATGGACTTGCGTGCTTAGGTTTATGCGTCCGAATCCCCCCTGTTGCGTGCGAAATTTTAATTGTATTATAAGCGTTATGAGGTACAAATACTGATTAATTATAACTATATTCGGACATATATCTACGCATTAACCATGTATTGGATTGTTAATTATTTTTAGCAATATTTTTTTACAATTCATAGTGCCGTCTGTACCGTTATCATAAGGTCGCTCTGCAGTGGGACTCCGATACCGAGTCGAAAGTCGAACATACCTCTTTTTCTAACGTGTGGACATGGAAAGAGAGGTTCGTTTGATTTTCGGCTTCAAGACAGCATGGGAGTCCCATTGCTGTTTATATTATCCGTAAAAGTGACATGACAATTCGTAATTGCAGCGTCGAGGAAGTGCATAATAACGACTGGATCGGTAAAATGTACAGAACAGCAGGTCAGGTTTACCAGATCACCTCGTCCTAAAATACAGACACCCAATATATATATATACATATATATAAATAAATTCAGTTATATTTGAATAATATGCACGCGTTAATTACATATGTCTAATAATAAATAATCAATGCATAATTGGTATTTAAAATCAATTTAATTGCACTTTGCCATTAGTGTTTTTGAAGCAAGAAAATTCAAAATTGCAAATTGTACAGTATCTATTATAACTTTATAACTTATAAGTATTATATATTATGTTCTCCTATTCAGTCTATTCTCAGTAACTTATTAATTACGCTTTATTTTACCGAAGACCCGACTTTTCTCAGCAGGTAATTATTTTCCGTGCGCTGCAGATATTTCATAAACTCCGAACAAGAAAATTGTTTAAAGTTAAATTGAACTCTAAGAATATCGCGTATAGTACATACTTCCAACAAATTGCGATCTTTAGACCACTGAGCACCCATCAATGAAAAAATGCGTTCACAATTCCCATTATGACCAGGAATGCTGAAGAAAAATTGAGCGATTTTCAATATCTCTGTGAAAATCGTAATGTTATTAATTGAAAAAAGCGCAAATTTCGTAATTGCTCGACTGCTTAAAAAAATCATCTGGTTTTTCTTTTAAAAATTCATTGAGATGAATTATTTGGTCGTGTAGTTTTGAATCATCGACAATTACTTGGAAAGGGCACTTTTGACATTTAAAGACAGAAATCTATTTTCAAATCTTTCGCGTAATGTCTTCAGTACATTGTCAATAATTTCAAAAACTTCTAACACGCTGTTGGATTCTTTTTCGATTTTTGACATTTTTTTATGAAAAATACTCATGAACGAATGAACAAAGAACAGATATATTTCTGAGAAATCGCTTCGAAAAAATCGTTCAATTATTTTTGGTGGGTTTTCTTCAGAAACAAAATATGATTTCAAAGGCAAAAATAATTTTAAAACGCGTTCAACATCAAGAAACAGACTCAACCACCTCGTCTTTGAATGCGAAAGAAGGTTCTGATATTCTGTTTCGACGAATTCACAGAACTCTTTAAAAAACAGTTCAATTTTTTTAACACGAAAATATTAATTTTTAACAAAATAGATGAAATTTATAAAAAAAGCCGAATTTCCAACGAATTTTCAAAGAGATCAATTTTTAACTAATATGATAAATCTTTAATAAAAAAAAATGAATTTTTAACAAAGTAGTTGAATCCTCTACAAAAACAAAATAATTTTCAATCAGTTACACTTTTAACCGAATAAGACGAATTTTCAACAAAATAGTGGAATTCTTAACCAAAGCAGTCTGATTTTCATGCCAAAAAGACAAGTTTTCAATCAGATAGTTCAATTTTTAACCAAAAAAGGGTTTTCAGTCAAGAAAGAAAAATAATTTCACCCAAATTATAATTTAAGGGGATGAATGTTTTTCAATACAAAATAAAAATTTTGAATAAATATTTTTTTTTAGGTCTATTTGTTAATTTGTTTTTAAGGTTAGAGAAATATAATTTTCGTAAGATTTTCTTGAAAACATTCAAAAATTTTGTTTAAGATTTCGGTTATGTCGAAAAATTAAAATTTTTTTATTTTACAAGATTTTGCAAAATAATTTAGAGCCAGTTTGAAAGATATTTAGGACTTTTGAAAGTTGTAAAAACAAAAATGTTTCAAACTGACCCGAATTATTCCTAAAAGTTTGAAAAATCTTCAAAAATTAAAGGAAAAATTGCGCTTTAATCTTGCAGATCTTTTTCGAAATCTGTAGAAATCTTTTGAACTGTTTCGAAATCTTTTTAAATTTTCTTAACAAATTTTTTTCAAGATTTTTCAAATTTCCTACTAAATGTCTTTTAGAATTATTTGAATTGTTCCAAATTTTTTTTTTAAATTCTGAAAAATTACAAAAATTGCCTTCAAATCTTCCAGATTCTGTCATGAAAATTTTTAAAAATATTTTTAAATCTTTTTAAACATTCTATTGAAACTAATTTTTCAAAATAAAACATCAGTTTAAATTTTCCTATGAATTTGAAAGAAAAATTTTATCATCATGAAACCTTTTGAAATCCTTAAGAAGCTTCAAAATGTTTATTTCTAAGTATTCAAAAATGTAAATTTTTTTTAACTTTCTAAAAATCTTTTTAATTTTTTAATTTTTTAAAAACCTCTGAATATCTCTTAAACTTACTCGATTTTTCAATAGAACTTTGTAATGTTTCTAATTGAAAATTTTTGCTTCAAAATCGTCCAAATTATTTTTCCAAATTTTAGGAAATAATTTCATATGTTTTAAAATCTTTGTCAATTTTCTCTCAAAATCTATTTTTCAAAATAAAAAAAGAACAGATTAAGTTTCTCACGGAATTAAATTTTTCTTATTATCGTGAAAACCTTCAAAATCTTTAAGAAGCTTGAAAATGTTTATTTACAAATATTGAAAAATCTGCGTTTTCTCTAACTTTTTTAAAATGTTTTCAAATTTTGAATTAATTTTGAATCTTTTTAAAACTTCTAAATGTTTCTGAAACTTAGTAGTTTTTTTATAAAACTTTTCGATCTTGCTAATTGAAAAATTTGGCTTTAAATTGGCTTTAAAAAAAGTTTAATTTTCAACCAGTTGCATTTTTAATCCAAAAGACGAGTTTTCCACAAAATAGTGGAATTCTCATGAAAAACAGAAAAAAAAATTCAAACAAAAAAGACCATTTTTAACCAAATGAGATTGTTCAGTCATGAAAAAAATCCACTTAAATTATAATTTTAGGGGATAAATAATTTTGAATACAAAATAAAAATTTAGAATAATTATTCCTTCTTTTTAAAGTTCACAAGATACCCAAATATCTTTTAAACTGACTCGAACTATTCCTAAAATTTTGACAATCTTTCAAAATTAAAAAAATTGCCCTGGAATCGTCTGTAAAAAGTAATTTAAAAATAAAAAGAAGTTATTAAAAATTTTCCAAAGAATATCAAGAAATTTTTTTTTGTAGCCTTTCAAACTTCTTAAAAATCTTCGAAATTTTTTTTGAAATCTTCAGAAATTTACATTTTGATTGAAATTTTTGGAAATATTTTTCAATTTCAAATTATTTTTCTAACCAATTCCAAAACTTTGGAACCTTCTAAATATCTTTTAAAATTAGTCGAATTATAACAAATTTTTCTTAAAATTCTGAAAAAATAAAACAATTTCCTTCAAATCTTCCAGATTCTGCGAATGATTCGGTGATGATAATTTTCGAAATCTTTGTAAATCTTTCAAAATCTTTTTAAATATTCTCTTAAAAATTTTTATTTCCACATAATAAAAAATCTGTACATTTTTAAAACTTTTTTTGAAATGTTTCCAATTTTCAAATTAATTTTGAATCTTTTTAAAACTTCTAAATGTCTTTTAAACTTGAATGAAATTTTTGATAAAACTTTGTAATCTTGCTAATAGAACATTTTTGCTTTAAAATCGACCACACTCTTTTTCTTATGATATAATTTAATACGTTTGGAAATATTCATCAATTTTCTCTTGGAATTCATTTTTCAAAATAAAAATCAGTTTAAATTTTCCCAGGAATTTTCAGAAATTTTTTTATCATCGTGGAACCTTATAAGATTTTTAAGAGGCTTTAAAATTTCTATTTTCAAATATTCAAGAATGTACGTTTTTTATAACTTCTTTAAAATGTTTTCAAGATTAATTATTTTGAAAATTAATTTTCTATACTAAAAATTTTATTATTTCAGTTGAAAATTCATTTTTTTTTTTAGTTGAAAATTTATCTTATATTTTGATGAAGATTCATATTTTTTCGTAGCAGTTAATCTTCTTGGTTGAAAATTCGTCTTTTTGGTTAGAAATTCAACTATTTTAGTTAAAGATTCATCATGTTTGTTAAAAATTCATATTTTTATTTAAAAATGTAACTATTATTTTCAAAATTACTTTGTTTTTTGGTTGAAATTTTTTTTTAAATTGAAAATGTAACTATTGTAATTAAATATTCCATCGTTTTAATTGAAAATGCGCCTTTTTGATTGAACATTAATTTTTCAAACTGGAAATTTAACTATCAATTTTTGCTTGAAAAATTATCTTTTGCAGTCGAAAATTCATGTATTTTGACGAAATTTTTTTTTTTCGGTCAAAATTAATCTTTTTGTCTCAAAATTTACACATTTCAATTTTAATTGAAAATCTTTTTGGTTAAGAACTCTACTATTTTGTTAAGAATTCGCCTTTTCTGGTGAAATTGAACTATTTGCAATTTTTTTTTAAATTAAATTTTTAAGCTGAAACCTTGATGATTCCACTTTTGGTAGAAAATTCACCTTGTTTAGATAGTAATTCAACTATTTTTGGTTGAATGTTATTTTTGTTTTGTTTAAGAAATCAAACATATAAAACTGCATCTAATTAAGCTGAAAATTTAACTATTTGTTTAAAAATTCAATTATTTTGTAAAAATTAAACTATTTTGTTAAAGTCGTATTTTTTTGTCAAAAATACAACTACTTTAATAAAAATTCATCCTTGTTATAGAAAAGTCTCCTTTCTTTGTTGAAAATTTCTTTTTGAAAATTAAACAATTTATTCAACAAAAAAAATGGTCTTTTTTGCTTGAAAATTTTAATACAGGATTAAAAGTTGAACTATTTGTTTAAAAAATTCCTGTCTTTTGCTTAAAAGTTCAACTATGTTGTTGATGCAACTGTTTGGTTAAGAATGATTTTTTATTTTGTCTAAAATTCGTCTTTTTGATTGGGAGATTTATCTCTTTCGGTAGAAAATCTTTTTTGGTTGAAAATTCAACTATTTTGTGGAAAATACAATATATTCATACTTCAAATCTTAGAAATTTAATGGAATAATCTTATTTATGCAAATTTTTTGTTAATTAAAAATAATGAAAATAATCGGCAGTTCAGTGAAAAGTTTTGAAAGTAAAAATAGAATTCCATTAACAGAAGCTTTAGAATATTCATATGAATATTAATTAATATTAATATTATTAAAATTAATAAAATAATATTAATACTATTAAAATTAGAATTAGTATTAATATTAATAATAATATTAATATTGATATTATTATTAATATTAATATTAATTAAAATTCTATGAGGTATCTTGAAACATTACGACGAACAAAAAAAAAACTTACTCTGGATGTCATTGAATCTTCGAATCCTCGCCTTGCTGAACATTTTGAATATAATTTTCGCCCAAAATTATCACTTTTTCGACACCCGAAATAAATTATTTTATTCAGCTTCGTACAAGCCTATGATGAATTTTGCTCACGACCATCACAATCGAACTAAAAGTGAAAATAAACCCGGCCTCTCGTCTTGTTTTGTTTACATTTTTTCATGTCAGGGTTTTCTTTCTCTTCTCTTTCGACGTCTGTGACAACAAAGGTCACCAATACTATCATCTAATTCTCAGAAATGCTTAAAATTTAAACTGTATTTTTTGACAGATAGAATTATGATTTTACAAATTTTTAGAAAAAAAATTTGTCCAAGTTGGATTTCAACAGTTTTTAAAATAATTAGTTGAATTTGTATCTTTTTTAATTGTGCTATCATTTAGTTTACAATGCGTAATTCGAAAATCTCACTTAAAAATTTTCCTTTTTTTCAATTTAAAGAATTTTGAATTGCAGTTTTAAAGGTTTAAAAAATTAAAAATTAGAAGTTTTGAAATCGACCATTGGATGAAAAACTTGTTTAGTTGACCAACTGTGAATATAAATTATAATGATTTTTGAATTTGAACTTTAAATTAAGTATTAACAAGTGCGTAATAATTTATTTTACAAGTAGTTTAAACAAATAAAAACGCCCGATTGAAAATCTATTGTCTATTCAAAATTTTTAAATAACTTCAAAACAATACATTCATACTTCAAGGCTTTTATTAAATTTAAAATATTGTTTTAGTCTAAAATTTGAAACTTTAAAATTTGACATTTTTTAATTAAGAAAAAGAACAATTGCTTAATATTTATAAATATTTGATACATATCTTAAGCGTTACAATTTTTATTGTTTTATTTGAAAAAAATAATTTACAAGTAAAATTGTTGAATTACGATGTTTAATAAATATTGAACACCTCTTATTATTTCTAGAAAAAATTCGAGTAAGTTTAAAAGGTATTTAGAAGGTCTGAAAAGATTCAAAATTAATTTAACATCGGAAATGAATTCAAATAATTTAAGTGAACTGTCTACGTACACCGACAGATTTCATACACAAAATTTAGAAGATTTTTAAGAATTGTGAATGGCCTCAAAAGAATAAATAACATTTTTTTAAGATTCCTGGAAAAATTGAAAATTACTTTTCATTTTCAAAAATCAATTTTAAGAGAATATTTGAAAAGATTTCCATAATTGTCAAAAATGAATCTAAAAGAATTTAAGAAAATATTCCTAATTTTTCAAGATTATAAAAAAATTGTATGACAAATTTTGGGAAGAATTCGTATGATTTTAAAAGATGTTTAGAAGTTCTGAGCGAATTTCAAAAATAATTTAAAATTTGAAAAAATATAAAACAAAATGTAGATGTTTCAAGGTTTTGAAATACAATTTTAAAGCTTTTTAAGGATTTTTAAATTAAAAAAAAATTCTTCAATATAAAAATGATTTAACTTCTGATTTAAGAAGCGTACCAGTTTATAATAAAAATGTAATTGTTCGATTTTTAATATTTTGAGCTGAAAATTGTTTAGAATGATTTTCAAATGGAAAATATTTTAGGAGATGGTTATAAACAATAATGATTTGCTTAAACAACTATTTTTATTAAAGTTAATTAATTACTAAGTTACTCCAAGTGAAAAATAAAAAAAGAGTTGAAAATTTCAGAAAAAACCACAAATTCCTGTCATTAAGTATAGAGAATATTATAAACAATAGTGATGAATTGTTTAAACAAATATTTTAGCCAACTCTAATTAATTATTACTTGACTCTAATCGAAAAGTGGACAAAAACTTTAAAATTTCAGGAAAAAACCGCAAATATCTAGCATTAAAAAAGAAAAGGATAGTTGCGAACAATAGAGATTTGTTTAAACAATTATTTTCGCTAAATTTAATTAAATACTAACTCACTCCAAGTGAAAAGTGAAGAAAAAGTTGAATATTTAAAAAAAAATGCAATTTCTAGCATTAATCATAGAGAATATTGTTAAGAATAATAACAAATTGTTTAAACATTCATCTCCATTAATATTAATTAACTATTACCTCACTCTATTTGAGAATTGGACAAAAAGTGAAAATTTTCTGAAAAAACGCGACTTTCTATCTCTATTATAAGAAAAAATTGCTAAAAACAATAATAAAGTGTTTAAACAATATATAAAAACATCTAATTATCAGTGGTAAATTTTTGCTTGTTCTTTTAAAAATTTGAGCCCCTTTTTAGATCGTTCAGAAAAATGGAAAAACTATCAGTTTTTCGAAAACAGAAGCAAAATATTTGATTTAGTTTGGTACAATCCTATGGTAAATGTAGCCTATGACCATATCAAACTACAAGGTGAAATAAGATGTCTACTCGTATTTCAGAAACATCGTTCAAAAGTCAGGGAATTTTGAAAATGAATTTTTTCATCTGCCCTATTTTACCTAAATCCGAACTTGAAACTATTTTACAATATTGCCTGTTGCTCCTAAGAAACGCAGGGTAATTAGGGAATGACAGTGATACCGGTCATAGGTTGGAGATTTCCATGGTCCTAGGATCAGCAGAAAAATTGTTAGAAAATTCTGAAATTTGTGTTGAGTGAAAATTTAAATTTTACAGAGGGTGGTCTAATCAGAGCTTTTTCCTAAATTATAATTTTCCTTTTTCATTGCTTTCTTTGCATTCCTTATAGACACTTTGCTGACAGGTTGCGAATTTCCAGCGTCCTAGGTAAGAGTCAGGAAATTTTGAAAATGATGTTTTGCATCCGCTCTGTTTCAGCCAAATCTGAACTTTGAACCTTTCTAAACAATTATTTGTTGCTCCTAGGATGTCGGAAATTGTGTTTTCTTCAAGAAAGTAACTATCTTGAAGCCCAAGAAGCTCTATTCTAAACGAAAAGTAAATTCAAAAGAAGCTGTAGCCATACAGACCACCATCGGGAAATTAAAGTCTGTACTTAAAGTCGAACTTTGAATATCATTGTTAAGGGAAAATGAAACACAGGTCAAGGAAAAATCAGTTCATCATCATCTGGTGATTAGAAATGCGTTGTGACAAGTGACGTATGATGCACTGTTGTAGAGAGGATTCTCCAATTGTGATTAAAAATAAAAATCAGTTGTTTACTTATACCTAAAATGATTTTCCAGCAATTATTATTCAAGATATAATTAAAAATTAGACTCTTCACCACTAACTTCATCAATTTAATTCCAAATCATAAATCAAGCAATAATTTTCTTTTTGTAACAGGTGCAATATGGAGACCAGTCGGATTATCTCTGGTGTATTTGGCACTAATGTTGTGCTCCCCGATGATATCAATTCCCACCCACAAATCTATGAAAGGCCACACCGGACGATTTCTCAAAGCCTGCTTGTGCCTATCATTCCTTGTCACCTTGACGCAGATTACTTTTCACATAGTTCTGTTAGCACTACCTCCATACGGGCACTTTCTTGAAAATTGTAAGTGAAATGTTTTTCTACCTTTTCATTAATATTTAAATCTGAAAACCTTTAGTTGGACAAGTTCTCTAAAGAAATAAAAGAATAAATTTAATCAACACTTTTAGGCGAACTGCTAGAAAAGATCTTCAGGCATGTAGGCTTAGTTAGGCTAGATGATGCGTCGGTATTCGAAATAGTTTTTTGGCTGGCACCAGAAATAGCAGTTTTACCAACGACGCTTCTCGTGTTTTCCATTTGCCGGCGACTTACTAATGAGCCTGAAACAGGTGACGATGAAAGTCCATCGATACAGCATTCTACAAAGAAGACTGATGATAGATCTGAAAAAGTTAGTCCTCTATTTGATCCATGATCAGCTACATCTATGGTAAGCTCTCTATCTTAATAATTATTTCCAACTGTAATTTGTTTTCAGGTAATAAATTTTCTGGGGAGTATCGGAACATACGTTGTTCTTGCTTCATTATGCTGGGCAGCTTCTTTAAGGCCTTCAGTCGAAGGAGGTTTTTACTTTGTGGTCTTTCTGGGAGCAGCAACATGGTGGGCTTGCAACAAAGAATTGCTCAAAGGCTTTGCGATAGTCTGCAGGGTCGTTATGTTTATCGTGATCCTACATATCATCACTCTATTATCGTATCAAAATCAGTGGCCACAGGAATTTGTACCTATCAATAGTACATGGTCACGTTATTTTGCTCTCTCCGCTGTCTACACTACGAATTGCAGCGACCCCCGTGATATTGAGTTTAGCGATGATTCTGACTGGCTAATTTATGGATACGCTTTGAGGCTATTCTGGCTTTATTATATTTTAGCCCTGCAATCACAGTTTCTTGCAAGGAAGCCGGTAAGTTGTTTCTGTGATTACAGAATTTTATAATTTGTGCGTACGAAGGACTAAACTATAACTGAGAAAGAAATAACAAAGGTTTCTTGAAGCAGCAAAGCACAGGTGTTTTATTTATGCAAGCAGATTAACTCTTGAAATCATTCCTAAATGCATCTTATTACTACTGACAAAAATCAAAAGATACTCTTTATTGTGTCAAAGATAGACATTCACATGCTTTTCTATACCCTTCTATTCATCATTCCTTTATTTGCTGATTTTAGTGGAATTGTGAAACTAATTCTCTCTACTTAAATAACGGAAAACTCATCTTGTGCCTCAACTAATGTGCCTGTTCAATCTAAAAACCCGAAATTTGCATGGACAACCTTATTTATGTTCCAATCATAATCACACAAAAACAGAAGTGGCTAAATATTGCCATTTGTGTTTTCTGTGATAGTAGCGTACCGTAGATTGAATTTCCTTATACAAAAATAAATTAATTCGCATACACATAACCTGAATCAGCAATTTAGAGCAAGAAAACATTTCATAACAAAATGAGCATCTTTTGTGACGTTTTAAAGAGTAAAATAATGTGATAGCATATTGTATTAGCTTATACTAACAAGGCATTTCAGGCTAAAAAACCTACACGCTTAAGTGGGAAGCTAGAGAATGTGGACACACCATTGTCCAGACATGTCTCGATCAGACGAAGAACACCATCCCAAAGGTGGCAGTCTGCTCGTCGAAAGGCTCGCGTAAGAATTTTGTCTTGCATGAGTCCAGATAATTGTTATGATTGTATGTATTTATTTCAAAAACTGATATTTTTCTACCTTACTCTGTATTTTTCTTGTATCTTTGTTTTAATATGTGGAATGCTCTACCTGATTTGTGCAATTCTATAAAAGAAATAGAATTAACGCATGAGAAAAAGCATGCTTGATAGTGCAAAACAGCTTTGTAAATGAGGAGTAAGAGAACAAAACATTATAGATCCATTTTTTGGAAAAAAATTAGTTACGCGTTGTTTCAGAATTTTCAGGAATCGATGAATATGATTATTGACGAGAATAAAATTGCCTTGAAGCCAAAAGGTATAAAACGATATAAACAACAGAAAAACGTGTGACCTCAAATTGGATTCATCATGTTTTGATAAATTACTTTTTAAATATTCGCCACGTATTCAAAAGTTTTTCTTTCATTATTAAATACATTTTATACCTCCTACGCCTAGATTTTATTTCTATTAATTTAATCAACATGCAGCAAGGTATAGTCAAGATTTCTTGGATCTGATTATTGTTTCTTTCTCATTTTCAATCCTTTGCAGTTTAGTTTTTTTGTTCTTTTAGTACGCGCAGCAATATTCTTTTGCATTTGGATGTTGCTATGTTTAGTTTGCCGTGTTTTAGAGGCAGAATATTATACAGCAGTCGGCCCTGGCGACGGAAAGAACTCCCGTACGTATTAAAGGAAGCTTTTCTACATCTTTCCATTTATATCTTTTTTAACTTGCATGTGTCACTTTTCTCGTTATTCGAAATTAAAATCTTATAATGATTCATCGTCATCCGATCTTGAATGCACGGTAGGAGATAATAGATGTTTTTATCAAACTTTTTCCTTTTCGGTTGTGGTTTCATTTTTCCTATAGTAATAGAAGATGCAGATCAACCAACAGGCATATATGTTTTGCTGGTAGATTATTAATTTGAGTCGTTAGTGGCAATTAATTGTTATCCATTTTTCAAATAAGTATATATATATTGTTAATATATGATTTTTCGATCAAGTGTCGTAGGTGTATTACAACTGTTTGTTGTGAAAACTTGTAATTCAATTTTAATTTGATGATGCTTACTCGTACCCACTCGTAAAATTCCAAATGCAGCTTCTACATAATCCATTGTAGTAGAATCCTATGACTTTTTCCCCTAAATTTTCTTTGAAATGTTTTGCAGTTGATGCGCTTCGGATCAGGACGTACAGGTTTGCTTCAAGATTCTACAGGAAGTGTTATTGTACCAGATGGTCAACAAGATGATAATATACAACTACAGTCTCTTAGTGAAGGTGCCTTTTTAACTTCTCCAATAAATGCAAACGTTGTTTATTATTATTTTGCAAAACATTATTCCTTTCATAATTTAGGGATACCAGAAGATAAGCCTGGAGTCATCGAAAATATCATTATGGCAGTTTACTCAGTGTTTCAACTAGTCGTTAATTCATCATATCTGGCTACAAATATTATCATGATGGTAATGCTAAAATTATTAATTTTGTCATCTTGTATAATGAAATTGGAACGGAAATGTATGGAATGTAAAACTATGTTATCTATATCTAGACTTGGAGCATAATGTACCACAGTTGGACAACTTTTGCACTTCTTATGTGGGCACTGATACTTTGGATGGTGCCCAACAAGCGAGCTTCGATGATGAAGTGTTCTCCATTTATTGTTTTTTACGCAACCGTATTACTGCTCATACAATACATCTATAGCATGAATTTAACCAGTGATGAATTGCCAGATACAATCCATGGAATAACAATTGCAGAGATTGGTTTTAGCAAACCAGACCAACTTAGTTGCTGGCATCTTATGGTTAAGGTTTGTGAAAATCCTGGTTTGAAGATATATCAATTTCAGGCCTGGTATTTCTCTACTATTTGCTACTTTTTTCGCAAAGCGGCTACTTTTACTTTGTTTTTGAAAGTCATAAAGTTTATATATGTCAATGATCCCTTTTTCTAGTGCCTGTTCATGTCAATGTTTTGGATAACAATGAGGCAGTATACAGCCGAAAGAAAGAAGCAACGAAGATCTTCAACATTAAGAGACATGGTAGCCCCACTACATGTTTCTGTATCGACTGCAACTACTGCTATGAATCAAGATTCTCCCGAAATTAAGAGCAAGTTTATGAAGGATTTTGGGAAAATATTGCAACAATTTTTAACAAAATTTTGGATAGCTATAGTAGCTATAATGCTTTTTACCAGTGGAATTACGGGAAGTCGAATGACTCTTTTCCGTATTATATACATGATGCTCTTTCTTTTATTCGTCATTTCATTTCAAGTAATATTCTAGTATTCTTTTTCTCTTATCATTCATAGTGAATTCCATTCTAGGTTTGACCCTCAATTTTACTTTCAGATATCTTGGAGGGCCTGGAGAAGAATGATGTATGGATTCTGGATAACCGTAATTGGATATTCCATTATAATGTTGATACTTGTCTACACATATCAGTTTAAGAGCTTCCCATCGTATTGGTCGTATATCGGCATCAACAAAGAACTGTAATTAACTATTTTTTCAAAAAAATGTATATAATATATATGGCGAAAATGTATTCAATAAAAAATTTTCCTTTGCAGACAAAATGATTTCGGACTGGAAACGTATGAGACCAAAGATCTTTTTGTACGACTCTTGACGCCTACGTTTTTTGTCATAATTACTGTTCTTCAAATTCATTACTTCCACGATGATTTTCTTGAAATAACAAATATCGAGCGGCTGTGAGTATTTCCGAATTAAATTTGTAGACATACGTGATATTTTTGTAGATTAATGGAATAAGGTGTTGAATGAAAGTTTATTCACGCCCAGCAAATAGATAAAGATTTTTACAGATGAAAAAATAAGATTAATTTTTCCAAAAATCTGATGAATCTTTCAAACTTTATTATATTAACAATAAACTAGGCGACGTTTCGGTAGCGGACGGCTACAATTATCAGGCATATGTTATAGATGTAAAAATGAGCCATTTCATTTTTGAACGGCCAACAATTTTTAAAGGAAGCAGAACCATAAATAAACAAATTCTTAATTTTTTGCGAACATAAGTCGTCTTTGAAATCCTTGCAATGTTTGAAATCATTGTACATTTTTTTTAAATCTTCTGAAATTTTTGTGAAATCTTTAAAGTATTTGTGAAAGCTTTCTTTAATCTTTGTTTGTGAAATCTTTCGTGTTCGTTTGAAATCATTGAAATTTTTTGAAATTTTCTAAAATTGTTTGAAACCTTTTCAAATAGTTTAACATCCTTGAAATATTTTGGAAATCCTTCGTATTCGTTGGCAATCAGTGAAATATTTGCAATCGTTAAAAATCTTTAAAATGTTCTGAAATATTTGAAATCTGGTGTACCGCACCCTTTTTAAAATCTTTGGAATTATTATATTCTATTGATATCTTGATGAAGTTTTTATGAAATCTTTGAAATTTTTGTGAAATCATTCTGAAATCTTTTTTATTCATTTCAAATGATTAAAATATTTTGAAATCTTAGAAATCTGGTTTACCCTTTTTGATATCTTTAAAATATTTGAAATCTTTATGAAATTATCGAGATCTTTGGGAAATTTTTATGAAATCTTTGTCAAATCTTTTGAAATAGTTGTGAAATTTTTTTCAAATCTTTGTTTGTAAAATCTTTTTAAATCTTTGTTCGGAAATCTTTTTAAATCTTTGTTTGTGAAATCTTTTCAAATCTTTGTTTGTGAAATCTTTTTTATTCGCTTGAATCATTGAATTATTTGAAATCTTGATCGAAATCTTTGGGAAATTTTTATGAAATCTTTGTCAAATCTTTTGAAATATTTGTGAGATTTTTTTCAGATTTTTACTTGTAATATCTTGTTAAATCTTTGTTTGTGAAATCTTTTTGAATCTTTGTTTGTGAAATCTTTTCAAATCTTTGTTTGTGAAATCTTTTTTAATTGCTTGAATCATTGAATTATTTGGAATCTTAGTGAAATCTTTCTAAATCTTCTAAAATGTTTTAAAACCTTTTGAAATCGTTTCAAATCTTCAAAATGTTCTAAAATCTTCGAAATCTCATGTACTGTGACACTTTTTTAAATCTTGGGAAACCTTTAAATCTTTTGGAATGTTTTGAAATCTGGTATATACGCCTTTTTCACATCTTCGAATTCCTTGCAATCTTTATGAAATGATCGAAATCTTTGGGAAATTTTTATGAAATCTCTGTTTGTGAAATCTTTTTAAATCTTTCTTTGTGAAATCTTTTTAAATCTTTGTTTGTGAAATCTTTTATATTCGCTTGAATCATTGAATTATTTGAAATCTTAGTGAAATATTTTCAAATCTTCTAAAATGTTTTAAAACCTTTTGAAATCGTTTCAAATCTTCGAAATGTTCTAAAATCTTTTAAATCTGATGTACCTTAACACTTTTTTAAATCTTGGAAAACCTTTCAATCTTTTGAAATGTTTTGAAATCTGGTATATACGCCTTTTTCACATCTTCGAATTCCTTGCAATCTTTATGAAATGATCGAAATCTCCGCTTCAATACTTTTCTATCTCTTTTAAAATCTAAATTTCCTTATATATTTTTCAATTCCCTGTTTTCTATCTCATCATATCCTTTGTCTATCCACGTCAAGCTTTTTACTATCTCTCTGTCAATCTAAATTACCATCTTTATTTTTCAATCCCCTCTTCTCTATTTCATCGTATCCTTCATCCATCCACGTCAATATTTTACTATCTCTCTATCAATCTAAATTCCCATCTATCCTTGTTTATCTCCTCTTTTCTATCTTCTCCTATCCTTTATCTATCCGCTTCAATACTTTTCTATCTCTTTTAAAATCTAAATTTCCTTATATATTTTTCAATTCCCTGTTTTCTATCTCATATCCTTTGTCTATCCACGTCAAGCTTTTACTATTTCTCTTTCAATCTAAATTACCGTCTATATTTTCGATCCCCTCTTCTCTATCTCATCCTATCCTTTATCCATTCGCGTCAATATTTTACTACCTCTCTATCAATCTAAATTCCCATCTATCCTTGTTAATCTCCTCTTTGATATCTTCTCCTATCCTTTATCTATCTGCGTCAATACATTTCTATCTCTTTGTCAATCTAAATTCCCGTCTATCTTTATCAATCACCTGTTCTTTATCTCATTCTATCCTCTATCCATCCGCTTCAATACTTTTCTATCTCTTTTCCAATATAAATTTCCTTATATATTTTTCAATCCCCCGTTTTCTATCTCATCCTATACTTTATATATCCATGTCAATATTTTTCTATCCGTATGTCAATCTAAATTTCCTTCTATACTTTTTCAATACCCTCTTTTTTATCTCATCCTATCCTTTGTTTATCCACGTCAATATTTTTCTATCTCTTTGTTAATCTAAACTCACATCTATCTTTTTTAATACCAGTTTTTTCTATTTCATCCTATCTTTTATCTATCCACGTCAATATTTTTCTATCTGCATGTTAATCTAAATTCCCATCTATCCTTTCCAATCTCCTCTTCTCTATCTCATCCTATTCTTTATCTATCCACGTCAGTATTTTTCTATCTCTTTGTCAATCTAAATTCCCATCTATCCTTTCCAATCTCCTCTTCTCTATCTCATCCTATCCTTTATCTATCCAGGTCAATACTTTTATATCTCTTTGTCAATCTTAATTTCCGTCCATCTTTTTAAATCACCTGTTCTTTATATCAGATTATCCTGTATATATCCGGGTCCATACTTTTCTATCTCTTTGTCAATCTAAATATCCGTCTATCTTTTTCAATCTTCTCTTCTCTATCTCATCCTATCCTTTATTCACCCACGTCAATATTTAGCTATCTCTTCATCGATTTAAATTCCCATCTATCATTTTTAATCTCTTCTTTTCTATCTTATCCTATCCTTTATCTATCAGGGTCAATACTTTTCTATCTCTTTGTCAATCTTAATTTCCGTCTATCTTTTTCAATCACCTTTTCTTCATCTCATCCTATCCTTTATCGATCCGTGTCAATACTTTTCTATCACTTTGTCAATCTAAATATCCGTCTATCTATTTTAATCTCCGTTTTTCTATCTCATCCTATCCTTTATCCACCCACGTCAATATATTACTATCTCTCTGTCAATATAAATTCACGTCTATCTTTTTCAATACTGTCTTTTCTATCTCATCCAATCCTTCATCCATCCAAGTCAATATTTTTCTATCCCTTTATCAATCTAAATTTACGTCTATCTTTTTCAATACCGTCTTTTCTATCTCATCCTGTCCTTTTCTATCCACGTCAAACTCCTTCTATCTCACTGCTAATCAAAATTCCGGTCTATCTTCTTCTATCACCTTTTCTTTATCTCATCCTATCCTTTATCTATCCGCGTCAATACTTTTCTATCACTTTGTCAATCTAAATATCCGTCTATCTTTTTCAATCTCCTCTTCTCTACCTCATCCTATCCTTCATCCACCCACGTCAATATTTTGTTATCTCTCTATCAATTTAAAATCCCATCTATCTTTTTTAATCTCGTTTTTTCCATCTTATCTTATCCTTTATCTATCCGCGTCAATATTTTTATATTTGCTTGTCAATCTCAATTCACGTCTGTCTTTTTCGTAATTGTC
>JAABKJ010007545.1:215235639-215441882 GCA_011634705.1 Andricus grossulariae | reverse complement strand
CACATAGATAAATTTAAAAAGGCAAAGAACGGTCTGATTGTAAAATATAAAAGAACTCCAGTCGAGGAAAATATTTTCGATGCCCTTGAAGCAGCTCTCGAAAAATTTCACAAGCATTATAATAGAAAGTGCCACTGGGTGTACTGCGTTTTTTCAATGTTGGATGCCAGGCATAAGAGAGAGAAACATGTGAACTAACTGCATGGGAAGTCACAAGTGCTGTTCTAAAGTTGTAGTCAAACTTTTTTCCCGAAACTCAAAAGACTTGAATTTCTCATTAATCGAAATAAAAATTTTCAGGTATTCTAGAAAAATTGAAAACGAAAACAGTAACAAATTCACATCTTTAATACCTTCAGTTGACTTAAAATATATATGAATTGAAGGATATTATATCTAGCTTAATAATTAATAATGTTTTCAAAACTTTAATTTTTGAAAATCGTTATGGTAGTGCATCACTATCTTCATTGTAATAATCATTATTAATAATAGATTGCTTTTGAGATGGAAAGAGGAGTCTTTGAAACTACTGTAAAAGACAAAAATAATGACACACGCTGATAAAGACAAAGGTGCGCCATAGTGGTGTGAAATGCATACGAAAACTCTACTATTCTCTCGAAGCTTTGTAGTTGTGCGAAAGTACAGAAATAGACTAGTCAATACATCTTCAAAAATCCTTGAACAGCTTCTAAATAAGAAGATGTTGACATAAATTTTTCAAACAATTAATCATTGTTTTTAGCAATTTTTTGTTTAGAATAGAGATAGAAAGTCGCGGTTTTATTTAAAAAATTCCACTTTTTGTCCAATTTTTAATTACAGTGAAGTGACGATTGAATAATATCAACAAATATGATTATTTAAACAATTTGTTATAATTCTTAATGATATACTCTCTAAATCATGCTAGAAATTGCGATTTTTTTCTGAAATTTTCAATTTTCTGTCCAGTTTTCACTTAGAGTAAGTTAATATTGATTCAACAATTTATTATTATTTTTAATAACCTTATCATCACCTGATGCTAGAAATTTTTGTTTTTTTCTGAATTATTCAACTATTTGTCCATTTTTCACTTGGAGTGACTTAGTAATTATTTAAATTCAGCAAAAATAATAGCTGAAACAAATTATTAATGTCTATAATCATCTTCATCTGTATTATTGGCAGATGATTGCGGTTTTTTCTGAGATTTTTAACTTTTTATCCTCTCTTTACTTAGTGAGGTAATAATAAATGCAAGTTACCGACAATAGTAGTTTGAGCACTTTATTATTGTTTATGACTATCTTCTTTAAGGTAAGTGCTAGAAAGTTGCGGTCTTTCTGAAATGTTTAACTTTGCTTCGACTTTGTAGTTATAAACAAATAATAAATAAACATGAGGAAAATCATATTTTATAAAATCTCTTTCTTTCTTGTGAATATAATTTTATAAAACAAAAGACATATTTGTCAAATTGATATCTGACTTTAATTCTCTTCTTACTAGAGACAATAAGTCAGACACAATATTTACTACCAGCGGTACCAGAAAGTTGACCTTCTCGCGTGAAATGTTATAATCAATTAATTATTTGTTTAAAGTCTTTTTGATGTTCATATATATATATAGATAGATAGATATAGTTAAAAGTTTTTCATAAGGCCTACCACAGGATTTTGCTGGGAACGGGTGCTAATCTGAAAAATTTCACTCGCTCCCAGTGAAATCGCGGTAAGATTTCAGCTGTCACCACGTCTCACGACCGTGCAATAAGTGGTTACAGTCTTCGAAGAATTCAATACGATAACTTGACAAAAGTCTCGTGCACCCTGAGGACACGGAGTGACCCAAGGAAACCTTGGCACCTCCAAGAGCGCCGATGATCAAGACGATTAGCTTAACAGAATATTCCATGTATAACCGTCGCAACTCCCTTATAAGGTCCTTACACCTCTCTTTCTTTTATTTCTCCTCAGCTATGACGTCTTTGTCATGTGGTTACGAAAATTCGATAACGAACATGGTTCGTTTCTCAAAGTCAAGAAGAGCTATGCCAGGCCTCAACTGCGCAATAGAAACAATTGTCGTGAATATCAAGTTTTAGTATATGCGACACTTCTCATTTTCGACAATTGACTCTATTTCCCTAGAAACGTTTAGCAGAGCGGTATTTGCCCTAATGCCGTGAGAGTGACAGAGATGGTAATAAAGCACTCTTAGTGCAGCATTGTGCCTTTGGATGTAGGTCGTTCCCGCATGAGTTGGACAACTAGATAGTATGTGTCCTAGATGCTCGGGGTGTGCATGACACGCCCTGCAGCTATCATCGGGAATGTCTTGGCTCAAAATGTGGCGACGGTATGTTAGAGTGGAAATGACACGGTCTTGACATGCCAAAAGGACACACTCCGTGCCTGACTTTAATCCGGGCGATTTAAGTTAAGCAAACGTTAGCTCATACGAAATCGACTGATCCTCCACATTTTTGTGGAAGATGATGTGCATCTTCTTGTCGAAGATCTGTTCGCGGAAGTTTTTCTCCTGTGCTTTCTTAATCCGGGCCTTCAGGAGTACGTACTCGAGATGAATAAGATTTGATGCATTTTGCCCACCCCTGATATTGAAGTTAAGGCCGAGTGTTTCAGCACCCTCCTCCGTGGCTTGGTACAGAAATGCCCATTTGTCCACTTCTTCGTGTTTCCTGAACATTTTAAGAAGAGAGTCTTGTCCATTTGCGACTACATGTGCTGTGCCCAGAAAAATCCTGTTGCGAACACATTCAAGATTCAGTATTCCGCGACCAGCTTGACGGCGTGAGATGTAAAGTCGCGGAACAGAAGATTCAAGGTGCATGTTTTTGTTCATGTGCATAACCTTTCGGGACCCGATATCAAGGGATCTAAACTCGTCCTTCGACCATGGAACCACTTCAAACTAATAGAATACTTTGAGGACGGCAAGCATGTTCGTTGCAGATACTTTGTTCTTCGCCGACAGTTCGGAAGACCAAATCCTTCGGATGAGACGTTTGCATCTGCATCGGGGAGTATCCTTTATAGATGTCACGTCCTGAATGCGGCTCTGTGACCGCTTCTGTCGATGAGCTCAGTGTCTTCCGGGATGCCATTAAGTTTTCCTTTCTTCGAATAAACCATGGCGCATTTTTCAAACCCAAACTCCATTCCAATCTCTTGAGTGAACTCTTCACAATGTCTAGGACGAGATGTCGTTTCTCTTTATTTTTAGCACAGATCTTAAGATCATCCATGTAAAATACGCAATAATGTGAGGCAAATGAGGAGAGATCTCATTGTGTCGCCCTGAAACACATCTCTATGAAAAATAACACTGTTAGTTATCAAACGATGTTGTACAGATGAAATAGTAAATCTGGTTTTCCAAAGCTCCATCAATCTCTCTATGCAACCCACGATGTGTGGATGAACCTTTGAACTTTCCAACAGACAGATGATAAGTATATGGGAGGTTGAATCGAAAGCTTTCCGGCAATCAATCCAGGCCATCGATAGGTAACGCTGATAGGATGCTGCGTCTTTACAGACACATCTATCAATAAGTAAGTTCTCCAGAAATCCAGCCACGCCTTCCTTTAGGCCGCGCTGTTCGTTCATCTCTTGCCACACAGGTCCAATTTTCCGAATAATTCTACCATTTAGGATAGCTATCAAGATATTATACAATGTGTTCAGACAAGTTGTGTCCTTTAATTCTTGGAGTCAGCTAAGTTGCCCGTCTTCGTCAGGAGCACTGTGCTCCCTTCCACCAACTACTCCGGAATTGGCTCTTCCAAATTTAGATATGAGGTGAAAATGTGGATAACTGTATCAGCATTTACGTACAATTTACTTTGAAGTCGTGACGCTCGTATCTGTGGAGCGCCCGTATCTTTGGAGTTCGAATAACCGCAACTTTTTGGCATTAATCAAACTGAAAATTATTAACAAAAATAATAAATTTGTTTGAACAATGCATTTTTTCAACATTAGTTAATTATTTATCTCACTCTAATTGAAAATTGGACAAAAAGTAGGAAAATTGTTGAGAAAACTACGAGCTTATAACTCTATTCTAAGGAAAAATCGCTAAAAACTATAATAAATTGTTTAGGTAATTTACGTAAACATCTAATTATTAGCATAGAGTAGTATTTTACGTATTAGAAACAATTTTTGTTAAAAAAAGCCGCAAAGCATCATGATTAGCGCCAAAACTCGCAAAACCCATTCAACTTCTTTGTCGGAAATTTAACCGTTTTGCTAGAAAATTCGTCTAATTGGTTGAATTTGCATCTTTTTTGCTGAAAAATTTGAACATTTGGATAAAAATGCATCTCGGTAGGTTGAAGTTTCCAACATTGTGTTACACTTATCTTTTTTGTTCGAAAATGCGACCGTTTTGTCAAAAATTCATCTTCCTTGGGGGACTTCTATAAACCACAAGGCCCAATTTTTGCCACTTTTTCACCCTCCCCCTCCCATTTTAGTCCACCGTGGCATTCTTGCTGACCCCCCTCCCCCCTAGGGTGCTACGTGGTTGATGTATTTTGTTGAAAATTCGCTTTTTTGGCTAAAGAATTAGTAATTCTGGTTTGAAAATCAACTATTTGGGTTAAAACTTATTTATTTTGTGTGGCAATACTTTTGGACTCATTATTGTTTTCAGTAAGCATTTTTTTGTTTTTTGGCCATACCACGGCTGGCTTGAACCACTTTGGACTGAAAAGTGCTCGCCTATCCCAGTTTCTTTCTGAATATGTTAAAATCATTGCAAATTGAATGTTAATTGGTATAAACCATTTAGTTTGGCATCCAAAATAAGCCTCTAACAGTTAAAAATCAGGTAACATTTAGAAGGCTTTAAAATCTTGTGAAAGGGGTGAAAAAAGGCAGTTTTTAAAATAATTTTTCCTGCTCACTGCATCGCACGCATAAATAGTCTAAACAATTTAAGTGCTCAAAATTCCCAATAAAATTAATAGAAATATTTCATGTCTTCTCTTGAATAGTTTAGGAGATATGACTTCCAGAAGTGATTTTTTAATGAGAAATTAGCCCAAAAAATGTAACTCTAGTTTCCGTGAAATATCTCATATCATGTACATTTTGGATGAAGGTTGCACTCATATTAGTTAAAGCAGACTATATTTGCTGGTGATCTAAGAAAAATAAAATACTCTAGCTCTGATAGGTATCAAGTTATTGTTTCCTGCGAATCACCCTTTTTATTGAGTTTTGTTATGCATTAAGTTTTTCGGAAATAACTTAGGTCTGTTGAATTACACGGAAAAAAATATGCTTCGGGGAAACCACCCTACAGTAGATAGGACAAAAACCAACAGTATTTAACTGCATGAGCTTCCAAAAATAAAGAAAAATTTTCTTTTTGATATAAAGCTTACATATTCAACTGAATATTGTTATAGAAAAAAATATCACGACATTATTCAATTAGCTGTATTAAATATTGTTATTAGACCCGGTCAAGGTGAGATTGGTACGATTGGTTAACCTGACTTGTGATGACGGAAAAAAGTTGAGAATTTGTACATACCTTAATCCTAAAAATAATATCGTTTCTTGGTTTATTCTTTAAAATAACTTAAACCTAAAAACTTCACAAATCAAAATAAACAAACACAACCTTTTAATTGAAACAACTGCGAGACAGTCACAGAGCTGCCAATTTTGACAGCGAAATTTTCGAAATTTTGGGATTATCTACTGTTGGTTATGTACTGTTGAAAAATGTAATGTCCAATAAAAAGTCCTCACATATTTATGAATAATGAAGACGGAACGCTTTGTATCAATAAATATTGTTCATTAAACTTCAAGCTTTGATTCTAAGGTATATAAACGTGGCAATGAAATAAATAGCTACTGATTTATGAGGTAAAAATGAATGATCTCTACTCAAAAATTATTCCTGAGTACAAAATCAACAGGTAAACGAGGAAACATGGTAGAAGCATTATAAATATTTAAGCGAAATTATTCGAAAGTTCCCGCATAAAGAGAATCGATTAATTTAATCGAATGAGATCGAGTGAGAAGCAGTCGCAATAGTCGCTCGTTACACCACTTACCAGAGTGCGCGATTTCTTCGGGTCCGAGTTCCGCGAAAATTCAAATTTAATATATCAAATATAGTTTTTTTTAATAAAAATTCTTAATAAAAGCTTATAGTTCATTTTCAAAATAGAGTTGAAGTGTTATTTATTCAGTTTGAGAAAAGAAAACATAATATTTTAAGTACTGTCAGATTTTCTTGCATAGTTCTGAATTTCACAAACATAAAAATATCTTTTACTGAAAGCACGTACCAAAGTGCATGTTTTTAAAAGTTTTATATTTTTTCATCGCAAAAACTAAAACCAACCATATTTAAAAATTAAAAAACCAACCGTTTTGGCGAAAAATCGTCTTAGTTTTCTTTTAATTCAACTTTTTTCGATTATGACGGTATCGGTTGAAGTTTCTTCTCTTTGATTGAAAATTTGTCTTTTAATTGTTTTTGTCTTATTTTTTGGTTGAAGACTGATCTTTTTTTATGTGAGATATCACATGATTTGTTAAAAATCATTCCTTCTTAGTTGATTCCGATGGCTTTTAATTAAAAATATTTTTCGCTTGAAATTTCAACTATTACATCTTGCGTTGTTTGTTGAAGATTCATCTTTTTGGTTTAAAATAAAATATTTGGATTAAAATTCATATATTTTATTGAAAATTTGTCTCCTTCGGTTAGAAATTAATCCTCATGTTTAACAAGTAAGTTTTTTGTTAAAAAATCATTCTTTGGTTGAAAATTTAACTAATTTTTTAATATTCATTTTTCTTTTCTTGAAAATTGATGCTTTTAGTTGAAAATTCAACAATGTGTTTGAAAATTGATCTCTTTTAGAAAATTATTCTTCTTGTTTACAAATTCATTTATTTCAGTCAAAAATTCATTTGTTTTATTGAAAATTTAACTACATTATTTAAAATATTTTTTTTTCGAAAAATAATTGTTTGGTTCAGTTTTTTAGACTTTTTGGTAGGAAAGTAATCTTCTTGTTTGAAAATTTATATTTTTTGGGTTGAAAATTATTTTTTTTTAATTGAAAATAGTAGTATCTCGTTCAAAACTTCCTCTTTCTTGGTTCAAAATTCTTTTTTAAACTGAAAAGTGAACTATTTAATTTGTGGTTATTCAAAATTTCATTTTTTTATTCAAATTCAACTGTTTTTCATTTGATACTGACTATTTTAGAACAAAGCTATACTTCTTTGTTGAAAAGTAATTTTTTGGGTTGAGGATTCAATACTTTAGTTGCAAATTTATCTCTCTGGTCGAAAATTCAACTATTCTTTTGAAAAATTCGCTTTTTTTCCGTTTAGGATAAATTTTTTTGGCAGAAAATTAAACTATTCTATTTTTGGTTGCAAATTGAACTATTTCGTTTTTGGATGAAAATTTATCTCTATTAATTTAAAATTCTACTGTCTGGTGCAAAAAAAATTAATGTTATCAAAACACGTGCTTTGAATTTTTTTCATTAGACAATAATATTATGTTTTTAAAATTCAGAACTACACAAGAAAAAGCGACCAGTAATTAATGTATTAAATGTTTTCTCTTCAAACTGAATAACTTACTCTTTTACTCTATTTTACAAATAAACTATAAACTTCCATCAATAATAATTTGTTCAAGTTAGGCTCAATCAACGCAGAGTTTAATGAGCTTTCTCGAGGCGTTTTGAAAATTTGTCATGTTTCATTTTTTTGCAGAGTTAGTCATTTTTAAAACTAGCCTATTTTTAATCTGCCTTTCGTAAGTGAACGCACAATTTTGACTGGTAGTGTACGTTTTACCGCGAATTGGCTCTAGTTCGAATTCAGTCACACGCACTATTTTTTTATATTAGTGATTGAATCAAGAAAAAAAAAATTAAGACATCAGTAAGATTAGTTTTTAGATAATTATGCTTTTCTTCAGGGATTGGTAAAAACTAGAGAAATATTACATCATTTTCACATATTTTCATTGTTCATACTGTGACTGATCTCCACATGTAAGCAATGCCTACTTTATGCACGTGGTATACGTTCAAGCTGGATCCCCAAAGCGTATCCGTTCCTTAATCGGTACCACCTTATCCTGTGTGTGTTACTGAACATAACAGTGTCGCTATCAATTTGGTACATTCGATCCTCATCTCCAATTGGAACTATATTTCTATCTGCATATCTTAAGTCGGTTAATTCATGAGTTGCGCTATTACGAAACCAACTAACTTGTCTGGGAAAGCCTACCATGTAGTCGGTTCGTTCTGGAACTTCATGTGGGTTTGGAACTATGTGGAAACAAATATTTTTAATCAAAAAAGAGGTTTAAAATGATTCTCAAAATAGAAAATCAAACAAATCAAGGTTCATATGAGGGGGCAAGCGGCATACCTATGATTCTGCCTTTTACAGATGCGGGTCCAAGGAAGTGATTCAGCGAGGGGGTCGGGCTTCATAAAATTGTATACACATAGAGAGGTATGAATATTGAATAAATTATCTTGAAAACCTGACGTACAGGAGCAATTTTGAGCTCGGATTCGGATTCAGCGCATCAAAATCCTTCGGAAATGTTTGGTCTGGTCTCTGGCTTTAAAATTTGTCGGCCTGTGTAATCTATTTTGGGAAAAAGAAAAAACGTATCAAAAAGCGGTTGAAACGGAAATGACGTACGGACGCGAAAATGAAATAAATTTTACAACCTTTAATAGTAAGACGGAGTATTAAATTTCAGAACGCCTCGACATAACCCAAATTAGGAGTTGATGGAAAATCGCAATAAAACAAAAAAATCTCTAAGTTTTGCAAAAAATAATTTAAGAAAATGCGGCTTCGACGCAGATTATACTTATTCCGTATACAATCGATTTTAGACGAGAAAAACGCCACTGTTCACTCGTGATTATTCACTCGCGTTCTATCACTGATAGTATGGGGCAAAGATTACCGAAACACATACAACAATAAAAATGATATACAAAATGCACAGACATAAAATAATATACAGAATACACCAAAATTATCAGAAATGTACAAGAGAGAGATAACTTTGCTAAAAGTTGGGACAAGATTGAATTATAAAAAGAAGAGAATTTTTATAAAGAAGATTTGAAAAGATACGAGAAATTAAAAAAAAAGAAAGTGGTTGAGCAAACATCCCACCGCTGCCACAATTTTTGTTACGTCTTGACCTGTGTTATACGCCGTGGATTTTTACGTGTGTGTTATAATTTAATATAAATTATTGTCTCAATCTTCTGAGCGCTAGAAGATTGAGTTGCGGGATCTTGCTCGGTTCAAAGGGTTGAAACCCAGCTTGCTTATTTAATCTTCTCAATTTATAATGAGGAACTGGGTATTATTGTAAGGAGAAAAACATTTTGATTTAATCACAATTTATTATACGTTACCAAGGTATAAGAAGATGATCGTAGAAGACAACGATAAAGAAATGATGCACTTATATAATTTAATACTACTGATACATTCATCGGGCAAAAGAACGAAATAAATTTAATTTCAAATAAAATTAAAAAACTACACAATAACTCCGACTTTTGTCCAAGGTACAATCTGAGAGGAAATTTAAACTCTTATTTAAAAAACGCCTTTTCAGCCGCGAAGGGTCTGCAATCTCAAAATATCGTACCTTCAGGTTGCTCTGAGAACGAATTACGGAGAAAAGTTATTATTTTGAAATCGGAACTTGAACTGAAGAAAATTAAAACAAGACTCCCTTGCGAGGATTTTTCAGAGCAGGGCAACACTTGGGTTGCCAAGGCAAATCCTCCCACTCCTGGAATTTGGCAGAGCTGATTTGGAAGGGGCACTTGAGGGTGGTTGCTTATTAGAAAAGGGAAGGGGGTCTCGACCATACCCTAAAGAGATCTTATCCTGTCTTCTATTCCCTGCAACTAGGATTAACCTGTCTGAAATGCCATTAGGTAGTAAAAATGTTATTACTTGCTTGCTCAAGCAACTCGATGACTATAAGACAGATGTTTTAAGGGTGGAAGCATTGGTATTCTCTCAGGTTTTCCGTCGAGATTTGAAGTTACGGTGAAAGTGGTCAAAGCTATTTCAACTTATGGATTCATAAAAGGCTGAGGATTAAATTGGAAAGAAAAGTTGTGGCAATATTCCAAGGGCCGGTGGAAAACCCCAAGCACACTCAGAATGAGGTATATGCTGTCAACCCTCTATTAATTTATAGAACAGAAGATAAAGTCTACAACTTAAATATAAAATATAAATGTGTAAACAGATATTAAAATTAGGGTTAAACACATACTGTATGATAGGGAAACAACATTCATGCATACACGCACTCATACAAAAATCAAACTAAACGGAACGTTAGGAATTGAACTTAAATAAAAATATCATCCTGCATCCCTCGTCCTAAGACATGTGAAGGACATGGGACCTCGAGACATCCCGGGACGTGACAGGGTCGTTCGTTATGCTTGGCAAAACAGACTAATATTTAGATAAGGTAAGCAAAATATTAGACAAAAATATTCAAACGTGCGGCTAAAAACTGGACTCCCGGTTTCTAACTCTGATAAATCCCCTTCAGGTCATCTTCTGTCATTGTGAAACACAAATAGCTTTTATTCTTTTCAAACAGGAAATCGATCTTTTTGCGCTACAGTTGGTCACAGCAATAGTAATGAATATTCTATCGGCAATTTCAACTTTCGGAAACACACCAGACAAATAATTTCAACGAATTCATTCCGAGTGTAAGTAACCATTTTTATGAGACCACAATACTGATCGATATTCTCAGCAATACTAATGTCAACTTTTTGCAATTTCTGACTGACACCATTGCTTCTTGAAAGCGAAAAAGACCAGGAAATCAGCATTGAAGCAACCTCCAGTTTCTCCAATTGTTCACGAATACCTTTAGCTTCCTGTTTGGTGTCATTTTTTGGAAAGGTCACGCTGTGAAATTGTACTATTAGGTAAGCAGTCTAGATTCAAAAAAATGCATAATTGATTTAGCATTTGCTGTTCTAAGATTATAATGACATCTTTACAACACAATTCTGAATGTCCAAGAAATTTTAAATATTTTTCCAACAATTTGCCCCCTCCCCTCTCCTTCTGAAAATATGCCGCCCTGGGCGTATTACGTATTTTAAGTACGGTCCAATGAGTATGTGCTCATACAGTGGTTAGTTAATTAAAATAGTAATTTAAAAAATTGCGCATCTTAGCGACAATAAATACGATTTTGTTACTAAGAATTTTATTGTATATTGTGTCATTTTGCCTAGCGTAGTGTGAGGTAATTCAGGATATTTCAGATACTTCAAGATAATCCAATTTTGATTCCTGGGCTTTAGCGATTTTTCTCCTAGTGCATATTGGTTACTGGAAAGACAGGTGAACTAAATAGGAATTATCTCTTAGAAAATAATTGAATGAAATACGCGACAAATTAAGATGACTTTTCTGACTGCACTTTTGTAATTGTTTAGATTCAAACATTAAAAATGTGAAAACATTCCGTTTTCAATGCTTATTTGAAGCCACCGAGTCACTCTCTTACTTTCAGTCGCTTCATTTGAAAGTCAATCACTACTTTCAGTTTTCTTGTGGAAATATATCTTCAATTCAACGCATTTTAGATTAAGTGCCTGCACCTGCATTTATATTGAAGTCTACAAATATTTTTGGTTTAAAATAGAAAATTTTAAAAATATTGTTCTTATTTTTCACAATGGTAATTTATAAACTTTCAAATTGAATATTTTTAGATACAAAAATAAAAAGAAGACTGAATTCAAATGTATAGCGTTTGTATCGTGAATTGAAGCATTTGAACAACTAAGCTTGTTTCAAATTTTTTTATATTTTTTTTTTTACTTTTTGAGTATAAGAAAAAAGTAAAATTAAGCTAAATTATAAAATCTGATTTTTTAATTTTGGTTTTGATTTCATGAGAAAAGAAAGAGGTGTTTAGCCTGCGGAACAGCTTATAAAATCGAAAATTCACTGAAGAACTTGATAAATATTTTTCCGTATACAGTGAAAAAATAAAAAATGTATGCACCAGAAATTGTAAAAAGAAAGATGTTTCCTTATGTTACGATGTTCTCCGAAAAACTGATCGCAATTTCAAAACTATTGAAAGCCTTTATTATTGAGGCTGTTGTAGACTATAATAGCTGACACATCTTAGATTTGTAGTATTCGTAGTGAGAATCGAGTTGAAATCAGGTGTACTTGATGATTTTAGGGTTGTTGAGCACGTATATGATGTGAAGAAAATCAATGGTTGCCATTAAGTGCAAAATTTGTTTTTGCAATTTTCTGCTAAAATTTTTTTCAATATAAATTGAATAGGAATTTAGTAATTATAACAGATAATTGAACAAATTTTCTCATTTGCAAAATTTTTCTGGAGTATATATTTACCTTGCAAAAATGCCTAAAAAATGAAAAAGTGTCAATGAGTGCAACATTTTGCTAGTTGTAATTTTTTCGCATAATTTTTTCAAAATTATTTTTTCTTAAGATACTCATCTGTGAAAAAAACATCTGATAAAACTTTAAACGTGATCTTACATAATACTTTAGCAAACTTTGTAATATTATAAAAACCAGTGTTATGAATTTTTAAAAATCGCCAAAAATAAGTTTTTCAATTTTCAATCGTTAATATCTTTTAATCCATAGATTTTTGTTCATAACGTACGTAGCATTTTTTCCTTATTTTGCCCCGCATTATCAGAAAAAATTGTTTGGAAATAAAAAAAAACATTTTACAATAAATGTTTTAAACAAGATTGTTAATAATAATTGTCCCAGTAATATATTATCAAAACATCTTTAACAGATATTTTTACATCATATTCTATGAAATAATATTTCAATTGAAGTAAACAGCTAAATATATGTATAAAACAATGATTTTGGGTGTTCAATTTATAATTTAACGAGATTTTAATGAATACATTATATATAAGCACATATCGGCAAACGTTATCAAGTTTTTCAGGTTCCTATGAATATTATTCACCACTTTTAAGAGAAATATTAACGGAATATTTCAGTATACTATAACTTTTCTATAAATGTACTTTTATTTTTTAAAGAAAGCTTATGCAATTTTCATGATTTTTCGATTTATCTAATAAAAAATAAAAACTTTATCGAGAATTTTTACTATAGTATGTGTAAAGTATTTACTTTCCTCAGTCGAATCCATCTTTTTGAATAACGATAGATGCAATAGGCTCGCATGTATGCTGTTTCACATGTCATGCACGTTTGATACTCGAATATGAATGAAAAGGCATATCTTACCTGTGTGTTCTCTTATCATTTCTCCACCACTGCAGATGCATGCTAACAAAACGGGAACATCGAATTTTGTAACGTCAATTCTCTATTTATCAAAATATGCTAAAGGAAAGACCGATCTAGCAACTTTTTTTTCTCACCATGTCCCATTTTTTCATTGACAAACACCAGTGTGCGCTGTAGCGTATCCATTCCGTTCATTCGATCCGCCAGCAAACTTGGAGCCAGACTATCTAAAGGGTTCCGGAATGAGTCTACTTGAAATATGAAAGGTCAAATTTATTTGACGGTCTTATTTTTACAAGCTCCCGCATTCGCCTGCACTTCCATACGACTGTGCTTCAGTGCATCCCGACCGGAAAAAGCCACTTGTGGAAAAAACCCCCAGGAGGAGCCAAATCCCTTTACAACCTATTTGAATCTTCAGAGCTTTGGTCTGAACCAGATATTTATGTCTAACACACACTATATGACTCATAGTAATTATTGTGAATATTGTCCCAACTTTTCATGACTTCGACGCCGATTCTGACGTTTTGCCCAAGCCCGATCGAGTCTATCAGCCACCGCCCGTTCTGTAAGAAAAAATATAAAAGTTTATTATTTTGGGCATTAGCAGGTACGTACATAAAATTATTGAGTAAATTATTCTACAGTAGTGGTGTGGAATATATATTTTGAATTAAAAATATTTAATAGTGGTCCAAAAAAATTAAATTGTAATGTTTTAAAAAAAGTTAAATATTAACACGTGGTTTTATGTATCAGAAACTTTATGATCAATTAACCTGCGATGAAAACTACTTTTTAGAGCCCCAAAGTAATCCCTATTAAAAAATTGGACACTTTAGGCACAGGTCTGTAATATTTTTGATTAAGATAGTATTTTAGTTTTTACATTACCTGGGTCATTTCGAGGGAGCAGATGCTGCACGAGCCAGATACCTCTCCAACGTACTGCACGAGGCTCATGTACGAACTCTAAAGAAATGTTGTTCTCGTCTTCTTTGTGCACCCTTTTGCGACCCTCCAATACATTACCATCTAGAGGTTCAATGTCTACGTACATATCTGTTTGTGTTTGTTAATTATAGTCATTAATTGAGTTGAAAAATGTAACAAATTAGTAGTTCAGATCTTAATTTTTTTTTTCAAAGTACATTTTAATTTTTAGATTACTTGTTTTTAAGAAGCGGCTTGCAAACATACGCCCGTTGATGACGATTCCAATCACTTCCTCGCCATCCAGCATTCTATCCCCAGACATATATGTGACTGGCGGTATTTTATAATCATCTGTTAAAAAACATAGTTACTGGTTATTCTGACAATAACAAATTTGTTCCTCAGAACTAAATTCTACTAAGTTGTGATTCTACTAATAATCGAGCTAAAGATACAATTTTGATATTTATTCTAAACCCCAAAAATTATTTCTTAGTTCAAAAAAATTATATACAGTAAGCAGGATATCATAGAATTTATACAGGTTGCCTAATGTTACAGTATTTTTTACTCCCTTGCCTCATGTAATTGAAACAATTATACAGATTTAGAATTCATATTTCTATAAATATAGCATACTGATAAATACATCATTTCAATATTTTCGCGCCAAACAGGAAATGTATATTTTTCACACTCTAATTACAGCAATACGGCAATAATTTTAAAAGCTTGATTTGAGATATTTTTATTTTCGAGACACTTGATATTTGCTTGTTTATATCCAAATTGAATTTCCGAATCGAAATCCGCAATATTTAAACAATTAATTAAATTTCTGAACGATACAAAATGAAACAATTGTAATTCAAGCTATATAAATTGCTCAGGTATCAAAGTAGGAATAACAATTCTGAATAAAGTGTTTGGAATTAAACCATCCAAAATAAAAATAATAATTGAATGATTTCTTTCATTATTCTTCTCTGAATATGAGAATGTCGAATTTTAATTTCTTTACGCTACAATTTCAATCTTAAGTCTTGGATTTGTAATTTTGCTATAACCTTGAAAACTGTACAATTTGTAGTATTCAAACAAGTAAATTAAAACTGCAGGATTAAGCAGTTTCAAATTTCAAAGTTTCTAATTGAAGATTGACTAAATTACTAATTTCAAATAAGAATTCTTACAACTTCCAAAATTGTAATTGAAGAGTTTATATTTTGAATATATGCCAATGGCATGTCAAACAAGTATAGATATAAATTTTTAATTTTGAAATCATCCACACTTAAAGGATATTTGGAATCGTTCAATTTTGGATCTTTATTATTTAAAATTACTTCAATTGGCACTTTTTTTAGAATAATTCAATTATGAGAGCTTAGAATATCACTTTTTTAATTCTCAAGACAAATCTCATGAACTCTTTTTAAAAAATTGATCCAGTATATATTGTTTATAGTTTGTGAATCATCAATTTAAAAAATTTTGTTTGATAAGTTATCAGTGCAGAATGATTGTTTGTGGCATTTGAAAGGTAGCATGACATAAGGGCCTGACCTTTACTTTTACGATTTTACGGAAGAGAATAGAAAAATTTTCAAAAATCGAATTTTGAATTTCATGAAAAGTCCCTTCGGGATCAGTGCCGATTTGACATCTGGTAATTTTTATTGGAAAATATTATTAGGTTCCGAGAAAATGCGGTGGTATTTTTTTTTTCTTTGGAGGTGCACGCTTTATCAACTTGAAACGATTATGAAACATCCAATTTTAAATTTTTTAAATTTGAGAATTCGCTTTCGAGCTATTTAGTTACTCAATCGATGAAAAAGGATTGATGAAAGAATATTACCAGTTTTGGAAAAAAGGCGGAAGTTTTTTTTGCTGCGTTTGCGCGCGTGGGTTCTACGTGCAAATTCATAGTTAGCCCCTTATGGCGTGGTAGCCAAACTACATGCTATTATTAACAAATCCATTCACCAGATTACGTATCAGAATGTTTTTTGATTTTTCAGAGCCAAGAATCCGAGTTTTGCAAATTTTTGGATTACGCTCTCATGGATTGCTATCTTCCATCTTTCAAGCCGGAAATTCAAAGTAGTATTCCTTTCTATAATGAAAATAATCATTTCTGAATTTTTTTAGATCTTATGGATTGTCAACTCTCTAAAAGTTTTCAAAGTTTTAAAAATACAACTTTTTTCTTAGAAGATTGTCTATATTTTTAAACTTTCAAATAAAAATTAAGTGTTTTTAAAACTATTTCTGCCTATTTCAAGATAAAGAAAAACATTCATTCCGTTTACAAATAATCACGCCAGGCCTTTTTCGACTCACCGAAAGATGGCTGGCCTTTTATTTTGGCTTTAAATTCTAATAAATTTATTTGAAAAATAATGTTGATTCTCTTCTGGTGGAAATGGTTGCAATTTGTTATAAAAGTTTTACTAAGTGACGACAAAAATCATAAATGAATGATTGCTTTTTTATTGAAGAATAATGTATTTTGTACTGAAATTAATGCATTAGTTATATACGTTTATTTTATCTTATAAGGCCTTCCGAAATGTAGTCGAAGGCCGTCTTATAAGGCCGTCCGAGATCTAGATAAAAATATATTTTTTTAAGCAGTTGGAGATTTTTTTAAATTTGATGTTGAATGAGTCTCAGTGGAAGAAATTTTTTCTTGTGACTTTTGAATTATCACTCGAGAAAGATTAAATAAAGTTCCAAGTTTTAAGGAATTTTGTACTTCAACTTTAGCTTTTGGCAGGAGATAGAATAATAAACCCATAATTTGAAATTTTACAAAAGTGATATTTGAGAAACAACATTTTCTTTGAGCCATTGAACATTGAAAAATCTTCACGAGTTTAGGAAATAATAATTCTTTGCGTGAGCATGGAAAAATCCTAAACATTGCCTTTGTAAAATATGTAATAAATAAATTAGTTTTCCTATCTCCTGCCAAGAGTTGAACATTGTACGCAAAACTCCTAAATAATCGGAATCGTATTTTTGGTTTCCTCACGTCATAATGTAATATCCACATGGCCAAATTACTTTAACTAAAGCTCATTTAACGCAGAACTCAATCAGCTTCCGTTTTTTCGGAAATATTTTTATCTCTCTATTTTTGATGGCGCTATCACCTTTCAAAATCAAGGTTAATTTTCAATAAGTCATCGGGTTAAGTGGTCCGATACTATTCTCCAGTAACTAAACTGTCAAATATCAGATCGCAACAATTATAGTAAAAAAATTGGTTTCCTTTGTATACTAATCTCAGGTTAAGTTTAAGTGCTGTTAGTGCTAAGATTTATTGCTAGAACTTGGACCTGGGGAGGTGGCGTGTCGATTCCAAATCCTGTCGAGAATCACGTACTCATCTTCAGTCAGTGGTTCAAGCCATCTATCTCCACGCTCTGCTCCACGGACGATCCAAATCTTGCCATTGTTTCTCACAAATTGACCCAAATTAGCTTGGAAAATATCATCGTAATATATTATTTCTGCTAATGGAGCCGCTGATTCTATAAGAAATAATATATCGATTATTAATATAGGACTGAAAAACTAGCAAGGGCGCCACGAGCACAAATTTTTTTGTCACCTTTCGCAATTCTTAGATTAAAACATAAAATCAATATTAATACCTAATGTTTCTATTTCATAGTACCTGCTATCTAAAATAAAAGAAAAACGAAAACTGTTTCTTGAATAATGGATGAAAAAAAAAGATATAGTATGTATGTAGTATTTCTGCACTATATATATACAATCTAACCATTAAATTTTGGTTAAAAAATACAGTTTCTGATGAAAAACACTTTAAAGTTGTTGAACATTGTAACTTTAATTGAGAGGCTGGATTCTATGACCGCCTATACATTTTGCTCGCTGAAAAGCGTTGGCCGATGTAAACTTCTAAACAATTTTCAATTTCTAGTTTCAAATTAGATAACCTGATGCAAAATTCAGCAAAGATCTCTTTTCGCTTGACAAAAGGTTGTAACTTATTGAAATTCTTGTAATTTCTTGATGAAATTTACGCGAAATATGCTTTTCAAGACGCGCGCACATGCAAGCGCCAAGTTTTGTATTAATTTTGATCATATATCCAATTTTCGATTGATTATGAATTTGAGTAGTAATATGTCGTAGAAAATTTATCCCATAATTATAAAATGGTGATCTAAGAAAATTCACGAAATATCATGAATAGGGCGGCGCACAGTGGGTGAAAATGAAAAAGTCCGTGTCGAAAAGTCTAGAACTTTTGATGGGAATGACCTAAAAGGATCAATGTTTTTCTGGCTGGCATATGAATAATTACAGAATAGAGGAAAAATGTGGAGAAGCTTTAAACAAATATTTTTAAGCTTGAAGGTCTACGTTGAATTTGACATTTTTTGAAAAAAATTTATATTAATAAATAACACGGGCGCTGATATATTGTATTCAATATGCCACAAATCTTTTTCAATATATTTAGACATGCCAAATCCGAATTCGGACTTTCAATTAGCCGACGACATTGAATTAATATTCAAAGTCAAAATTGAAAATGGCGTATCCAATATGATCGACCAAAACTGGAAACCCGATCCGATGTGACTGAAAATTACTGTATGGTGTTTGCTCGGATTTCTGATTTCGAATCCAAATTAAAAATGTTGAAGTACAATATGGAGGATGTAATGTGGGGGAATAGCATTGTAATAATAATATAATTGGTGATTATGAATTCTCTTTTTCCTGGGATTGCTTATTCAGATATTGCAAAATAAAGTAAAATTTTATTTATTGAGATTACAATATTGGCATTGAAACATGTTTTTTCATTGTCTTGTTTTTATAATTAAAAAATGGCGCATCTTATAAAAAGAATAATTTCCTTATTCTATATTTTGTTGCAACTTGTGCCGTTCTGCAGCAATTTAGTTTGTTTATTGTCAATGTTATTCTTTACGATTTAGACGAAAAATACGCATCATAGCATAAAGTGGTTCTAAGAAAAGTACATACAATTTAGGCAAAAAATTTTGGTGAATAAAATAATGTTAAAGCTTGTATCGTTTGTCCAAAAAATTAATTATTTTATTTTTAATGCTGTTTTTTACAAATGGAACAAAAACTACGTGTCCTATCAGAAATGGATGAATGACAAATTTCGGGTACCCGAAATTTTTTAGTTCGGGTCCGGAAATTCCAAAATTTATTTGATTTCACGGAATTCAAAGATTTCATTGGATTCAAGGAACTCAAGGAATTTCAGGAATTGCGGAATCCGATGAAATTAGGGAATTGAAAGAATTTACAGATGTCAAGAAATTTTAAAAAAATCAAGGAATTCAAGAAATTCGAGGAGTTTAAGAAATTCACGAAAATGAAAGAATTAAAAAAATTCGTAGATTTCACCAAATTCACAGGATTCCAGAAATTCGCGGAATTCAAGGAATACAATATGGCGACAAACTTTTTTTTTTAATTATTTACTTTTCACAAAACTCATTTCCTAGTTGCTGTTTGGGTCGCTGATTCCAGATACATCATCAAAACTTCGAAATTTAAAATATCGGATCCAATATGGCGATCGAAACTTGTATAAATAATTTGTTTTAAGTCAAATTCGTTTTTTGGATGCTTTTTCATGTGAGTCCCCTAGAATCTTACAATTACACTTTAATAAGGAAATAAAAAGAATTTGAAGTGACCTAACTGAACCGAACTGAATGGAACTGAACTGAACGGAACTGAACATTATTAAACCTGGGACTCGGCTTATGGAAAAAACTTCCAAGAAAAATATATCTATTTTTTTAATAACATATATACATGACACACTAATCTACTTAAAATTCTTTTGGCTTATTACTTGCATTGAGACTACGTTTTACACGAAAGTAATTTTGAGTAACTGGATATCCGCCTATCTTCAAGTTCAGTATCTGAAGATATTTCTTCTTCATCCAGATGAATTCAGAACTTGAATTTTTGGAACAATTTATCTATAGCGAAATGCTATCACATAAAAAACACGAAATTGATATTGGCTTCGAAAGATGTGCATAACTTCATTAAAAACCAAAAGTGGTAGGCCGTGGCAGCACATTTGAAACTTCAATGATCAACGAGAAGAATGATTCCTTGAAAACTTCAAAAAGATGTGATACTTCGTGGTACTTTCAAACTAAAAAATGTCCAGTATTGAAAAATAGAAAAATGAGCACGTAAAATCTTCTTCCATTCGTAACGAATCAAATATGACTAGTTATTTAGTAACTAAAAGTACTTTAAAAACGTTTTTAATGGATTGAGAAATATTTACACATTGAAATTCATACGAAATTGATGAAATTAATAATTTTTTTGCAAACTTTTCGTGACGTTGATTTCAAACTATTCCATTATTTTTTCAAAGCCTTCTTTGTGGTCGGAAATTCTACTCAATATAGAACTCATTACAAACGTGAAAAGATGCAGAATAAACGTGAAATATGTGTATAGTCAATTTGGGCTACAGCATGTACGGCATAAATAAAGGCGCAGAATTCGAATAAAAAATTTTGATGGGCTGATTTTAAATTTAGCGCCTTTATTTTAGGTCGGATGGGCTGTAGGACAAATAATATTTCTGTTAAATGGCAATTCGATGAAGGAAGAATTCTGATAAATGGCGATTCCAGTAAAGGAATGTTAGATTATGTTCTCATTCGGGAAAAAGTAAATCATGGCAGATGATAATTCAAATAAACGTAAAATAAGGCAAGTGAAAATTCACGCAAATGAATATTAGGTTATTTGAAAATTCGTAACGAAAAGTGGATAGAGCAAGGAGCAACAACCTCGTCCCCTCGTATGGAGATAGGATGAAGGGGGTTTCTGCTATGGGGCCATTCATATATTACGCAATCAATTTTCTCCCCATTTTCCCCCCCCCCCCCGGTGTAATCAACCATAATCATTTGATCGACCCCCCCCCCACTTGATTACGTAATCATCTTTAAGACTTATTAGGATACCTGATTTTCTAGACTTTACACAGCTCTTGAAACAAATCGTTCCTTGAAGACATTTTTTCGTAATGTCAATGTGGAACAGATTTCTAAAATGCTCAAAATAATGTATTCACAAGAAAAGCACCTCTAGAGGCATTTTTCAATGCTCACACCTTTACGCACTCTATCGGAGTTTTAGGAAAACTTTTGTGTTGGCGCGGATGAAGTATTTCTATTTACTTGTGCTCCAGCTTTAAAATTTGTGAATAAAATACTTTACTTCACTATATTCTACATTACACCAAAGCCAAAGGGAAGCATGACACAAAAATGGTGACTGCCCGAGTACTAGAAGTTGCTTGTGTAAGAATTGTATCTAAGCTCTATGGAAATGTTAGCCCTTAGTCTGATGACGAATCCACATTTTGGAAATTGACACAGTGGGGTTTGCAGGGGTTTTTGAGTCAGGTCAGGTCAGGTAGGAGAGAAGGGATGGAAAATTTGAAAAGTTCGGTCATTTACTCAAGGCTCGACAAGGATAATATGGGTAAAATATGGCTTCAGGAATTGAGCGATGCGGGTCCGAGCTACAATCATATACTAAATTGTCTGAATGCTAAAATCCTTCAAATTCTAGAGACAGATGCTTCGTCAGGGTTGTGTTATTGATTGATATCGATTGCTTTCATGCCGATCCATGAGTCTTTAGGCGGGGAAGGAGGCTGACATATGCCGCCGTCTCAACCAGTGTTGGGTAAGTAACTCTATTAAGAGTATCTAGATACAGTCCCTTTTTTATTAAAGTATCTAGATACAGTTACAGATACTAGAGAGATATACAAGAAAGGAAATTATACAGAAAATACAAAGTAACCCGAAATTACCTATAAAATTGAAGTTAAAAGTTACTGCAAAAATTGTGAGTAAGGTAAGTTACAGTTACTTTTTACATTCTCATTCATGAAAGTGTAATGTAATCGTCCAAATTTTCGATCTCTGGTTTTTAACGGATCTTTACGTTTCGGCACTCACAGAGTCCGAAAACAATTTTTAAGATGAGCACCTGCTCCCGGCGAAATCCTGCGGTTGTCCTTATGACAAACTTTTAACTATATATATATGGATATAGTTAACAAAACATCATTTTAAGCATATCTAACATTTTTTCCTTTCCTTTGTTCTACAATTAGACTCCAATCAGAAATAATAAGCGGAATATAATGACTGTGAAGAGAGGGGAGGATATGACTCGACGAGAATTGCAACTCTAACCTGCGTCAACCTTGCAGTTTGACAGTAACAAAGTGCCGTCTCGTAAATTTAAATTCTAACCCATGCTGGATAGCAATTTTATTTCATCTCCAACTTCCAACAGTCGTAATCAAGAATAAATCTTGTGCTATGGGCAGTGCTGATTAACTTGTAAATAACGAAATTCTATGCTACACAGTGATTTTAGTATACTTTAATCAAAACCATTCTTGACTGTAATTGGTGGACTTCAGTAAGAGAACATGTGCTCTTTGACGCATATACTTTGAGGTACTTGTACTTTTGCAATGTATTGTAAGTTCGAAAGACTCAGTGGTTTCACTTATTAATATAACGAAGGAAAATCGACTATATTCATCTGTCATTATCATTAACTCGACGATGCATCGGTTTATAAGTGAAATTTTCGTAATTCACGTTTTTAGCAAACTTAGCGGTCAAATATAGAAAATCTGGTGAAAAAATGGACAAATAAAAATTCCTCAACAACTCTGGGAAGTAAGAAGAAATAGCGGTTGTGCAACGTAAGCGAGAAAGAAACGAGTAGGAATCTTCCTGAGCTAATTAATCCAGTTTTTCAAGGCAAGCTGTCTTCCACCGCTTGCTAATCACGAAATACTTCTTTTACCTTGGCTGCGAATTGTTTTCCCTTAAGAACTTTGTGTATTTAAAGCCGTTCACATTAAAAGTTAATTGCTACGTGAACAATTAACGTCACCTTTTTATTCTTTCATCGAAATCATTCAACGTTTTCCCCGAATAAGAATTTGGTATGCTTTCTATCTCACAATTGATTTAAACTGCGGTGATATAAAACACTTTTTTTCTCCGGAAATAAACCTAAAAACGTGCAAGCTTAGAGCGCTGTTGGTCGATTTCATTGCTACATAAGTACAGGTTTTATGCCAGGGTGACGAGTATTCAGAAGTGTAGTAGTTCTCGCGTGATGATCGTATACAAAATAAGATTTTGCCGCACGTTTTAGAATCGTAAAACAGTTGGAACGACGTTTCTGAGATCTGTAACGATACTTGCAGAATGAACTTGCGAGAAATTAAGTCGTTACTGGATATCAACTTGATAATATAACATGGAACACTTCCGACGATGAGATTTTATTGCGAAACCTTAGAAATCACGTTTGGTCACAAAGTAACGTGAATTAGTTTTTTTTTTATAATGTCCAATTTTAGTTCACTTTTGGTTTAATTTAGGGCCCCGGTTCATATTTAAAGAATAAAAAAAATAAATAGAAATGTAAAATAAAAAGTTGCCCTATTTTCCTCAATTACTGCAATGTGCTTATCACAATTCCATTGTTGAGTATTTGCACACCTCTGAGAATATTGGATGATATTCACTGGCATGCGAGGGAGCCTTGATTAACCATGAGGAACAGAAGGATTTCGTCCCCTCGATCGTATCAGATCGTCTGAAAGTGAAGCCATCTACGATGTTCGTGAACAATGTAGCTTCAATAGCCTTCTCAGTCTTCTCTTCGTTCCACACTTAGGTTAACAGACGCTAAGACGTATACGGCGCGTACTCAATTTCCCTATTATATGTAACTCTATTATAAATTCCGTTAACTCTGTTCAAAACTCTGTACCAACTCCGAATTACTCAAAACGTAATTCACCAACTTTGAAGAGTTTCGTTAACTAACAGAATGCAATCATTGTAAAATAATGAACGTGTGAATCACATTTTTGCTAAGTTCAGGAACCAAATTTTTTGGTTTCATCATAAATAATTGAACTCTTTCAATAAATTTTGTTGTAACGAAAACAAATTTTGTTAATTCAAACCAAATCCGAGATTTTGTGGGGAAAGAGCAAAATTCTGTGTCTTCTGCAGCAACCGAATCGTTTTTTCTTCAAACCAAACTTTGTTTTCAGAGTTCATGGGAAGTTAAAAATATTATATTGTGCTGGAAGTAGTAGTCAGTTTCACACGAGTGTAAAGATTGCTGTATGAGGCAGAGGCGAATCAAAAGGGAGTTGCAGGCGTGCTGAAGGCGAGCCAAAGACGAGCTGAAAACGACCGGTCCAAGGAGTTTTCGATTTTATTAACAATAAAAACCAATTTCCCAGAAATTTATGGTATAATCACCAAAATTTTTCGGAAAGTTTAGAATATAAAAAAAAAGAGAAATTTTCAACATTTTCGGCCGATTTATAAATTACCCAAAATTTTCGGAAATTTAAGGACTTGTCGGAAAAAATCCAAAAATTTCTAGAAATTTTCGCAGATTTTCAGAAATTTATTATTATTCATCGATAATTTATGAGTTACTTATGGTAAGCTTGGATTAGCAAAGTATGCCTTTGTTGGAGGTCGGGTACTTAATCGGCTAGGCAGAGAAAGTGCATTTGGCCGCGGCGTATGCGCATTCATTATTTCGCCTCAACGCGTACTGTTCTGCGCAGTACTTGTCCCTTTAAACTAACCTCAAACCTGAGACGTAATTTCATGAGGAACCACGGAAATCATACTCTTATTGCACGAAATATCGTGTGTACCGAGGAAGCGAAGTCTTTTTACGATCTCGCGTGTTTGCAACAACGCGGCTAGGCCTCAGCTACGCCTCGTTCTTGCAAACTCACGCTCAGCTATAAAAATACTACTTCGCTTCCTTGTTGCACGATATACTATTATGCGGCAGACGTGTAAAACTTTTTTTTCTGCGAGGAAGATGCTTTCAGCAGAAGCAGTCAGATATAGGTGAACAGAAGGCGAAGTCGTAGTTGCAGCCGAACCGTAGACGAAGCTGAAGGCGAGCCGAAGACGAAGCTGAAGGTGAGCCGTAGGCCAGCCGACTGCTCCTTCTGCAAACACCACTCGAACCAAAGAAGTTAATACTCGCGCCTTATACATTAATTTTTGCAGCATTGATATGAAGAAAAAAGAAATAGACTTTTTCGATACCATATTGGTTTCAATTGATTTATGTTAATTCATCGGAAGTTTACAATAATTTATCAGTAGTTCATAATATCTTATCACTTCGTGTTGGTCTGACCACTACTCACAATCACGCTTTTGAATTAAATCCATGTGGAAATTGACAAATGTTGCCATCAACTTGGCTGTGCATCTGTTTTCAGTCGGGCTCCATCTTGAACCTTTTGAACACAAGTAGTTTGTTTTGAGGTTTTGTTGGCGAGTGTTTTTGTGATTTCGTCTGTATTAATTATTAAAGTGTCATTCAAATTATAAAAAATGCCGAAAGTGAAAATTCACTCATCCTGTTCACAATTTTAATTAAAATTGGTCTCATAACTCCTTGTTTATTTAATAAACTATACATTATTTTACAGATTTACACTTTCTGAAATATTGTTCACAGAAAAGTAGCTGACCAATTAACTGACCCTTTAAAGATCAAAAATGAAAAAATATATATATATAATGTAGATTACCTAAAAATCACATTTCAAATAATTAAATATTTTTATTATTAAATGATTGTAAATAATTTTATTTAAAACTAAGTTTACCAGTTATGTTACTATCATCTTTTTTCAATTTATATTATCGAACCATTTAAATGTTCAAAACGTCAACACTGTCTGGCTCCATTGCTTTCATTTAGTTTAATATAACTTTGAATTTGCGCGCCGAACTCTAATATCGATTGTCGATCTCTTCGATTCATTCTTTGGTAATGCAGCAACTTCGCTATAATAAAACAAGTGAATTTCGTGGTTGAAAATTACAAGCGTAATTCTTATTCGCTTTGAAAGAAGTTTATTTCAGTGCGATATTACAATGTGAATTTTTTTTTACAATTTGAAGTGCAAAATAAATCCTCTTGGAGAAAAATTATGTTGCTCCATGTATTTTACCTGATTTTAAAGTTTGGAAAACATAACCTCAATTACGTTTCACATGTTAGCATAGGTCTCCACTAATTCCAAAGATTGGGATGGCAACCGAAAGATGAGGCTGCCGACGAATAAGCCGGTTCAGGAATAAGATTTTTCTTAAAACGTTCAGCTACTTTAAATGTTTCTTTTAAATAAAAAATTTTAATTATAATTTGCCTGAGACTAGAAAAATAAATAAAGCCAAGCTGGGGCCAAGTCGGTCGGTAAGTTAGGCTGTGGCCGGATTAGGCCTTTCATTTGTGGTTTGGTCCTGTCTAAATCGCCAATTTGGGGCCAAGTTTTTCCTATTTTGGGCCCAGGTAGCGTCATGACAAAATTTCCACAACGGAACCGGTCAAACCGTTTGTGAGGTGACCACTACTGAAAACTGCCTTGAGCTATAAAGAGTACTCTTTCAAACTGCTTTTTACCACGTTTTTGAAATTGCTCACTTCCCGCATGCTACAAATGCCTCGAAAAGCGAACATTCCCTGCATGCGTAACAAAAAAGAAATATTTTTATAGAAAAGCTTTATTAAAAAAAAAAAGGATTGGTGAACTACATTTTAGGCGTTTAAAATATATATGTAAATCAGAACTTGAGTTTCAAGTTGTGATAAAAATTCTGGTCTGACTGATACGGGCTTTGAATAAATCTGACAAGCAAATATTTTCTTGGAAATAACGTCTCTTTTCTGACGATATTATACGATTGAGGGAGTAACACATCCGGCAGAAAATATATCCGGTGAATTCCGCAGATTCGATTTCTTGGCGCGAATGTAAGCTTTCTAGATGAAATTGATCGTTGAAGTGAATCATCGTAGATGCTGCCCTACAACGGAAAAACATACATATATGTCATTTTGTTGAAAAATGCCATTTTAGTATGTGTGGAAACGCAAGAGTAAGCTGCGCATGACTATCACGTTTTAAAATTAAATGTTGTGCTTTTTTATGGTAAAAAATGATTGTGTAAACTGAGTAAAATTATATTCTGTTTGACGGAGGTCCTCTTATTTGGAGGACCAACGCAACGTTCGATAACTTTAAAATATATATATTTTTTTAAAATTATTTATGATAAAAAATGATTGTGTAAACTGAGTAACATTATATTCCGTTTTACGGAGGTTCTCTTATTTGGAGGACCAACGCAACGTTCGATAACTTTACAGTTTACAGAGAAACACTCCGCACGTGATTTTGTGTATATTTCTTAGCTGGAATTTGAATCCAGAAAAAACTGCAAGTATATTTTCAATAGAAATTGTTAAAATAATCAATTTTTTATTGCAAAATAAGAATGATCACAGGCAATGTACAAAACGACATATCGATGAGATTAAGCCGCTCGAGTGCCTATCGTAGAAATTTAATGTCGGAAGGGCTATACATTCCAACGCTGTAGTCTCGCGCGATTAATGAATTTCAAATAATCGATGCGGTCCTGCTTTTCGATTGTCGAGAAAAATAAACGTCCTAAAAAAAAAGTCTTCAGTTCGCGCAAGGTCGTTATATGTTCAAATGGGGAATAATAATAGATTTCTTCTTGCAAAAAAGCTCAAAAATGGTTATTTCTGACCCGGATGAGCCTTAAAAAATGCATATTGTATCCACATATATCCCTTCTTAGTATAGACCCAATGGAAAAATGTCATGTGTTTGCGCGTTCATGTTAAGATGACAGATAATCGTAAAATTCACAAAATCGTGGATATTTTTAACTATTACAAGCTCAAAAATGGTTATTTCTGAGCCGGATATGTGGTAAAATGTGCATATTGTATCCGCATATACACCTGCTAAGTAAAGACCAAATGGAAAAATATCCTATGTTCGCGCATTCATGTTAAAGTGTCTGATAATCGTAAAATTAACGAAATATTATATATTTTTAACTGCTACGAGTTCAAAAAAGGTTATATCTGCCCCTTTATTTGGATATAATATGCATTTTTACCGCTTGTGCGGATCAGAAAGAATCGTTTTTGAGCTTGTAATAGTTAAGTACCTATGTCTAATATTTTATGAATTTTACGATTATCTGTCCATTTTAGAACCTTTGACGGTGAGAAATCTATTAATATTATTTAATATTTTGATATATAACGACGGGAGTATTTTGACACCTACCAGGACATTTTTAGCCCTACCTAAAAACGAAAGCAAAATATTTAATTTTTTCGATACGCCCTATTGTATACTTATAAATTCTCCTTAGAATACTCCCTGTAATGTTGTGTTCAGAATCACAAATCTGTACAATCTGCATTTTTTATCATTTGTTCTTTTTAAAGTCTGTTGCGAAAGACAAAATTATTTTTAATAAAAAAGTCTGTTTTCTAGCTAGAAAAAGTTTTATAGTTTCCATGCTTTTGATACATTTCGTATCATACGATTTCATTTGCTTAATACATAATTCAATTCATTACGCACGTGTTCAAAATGAGCATAAAATGTATTTCTGCCAGCAGTGCATGTTCATTCGAAATTACATTTTCGCCTCAGTGTTTAACTACATATTCAAGTCGAGTTCGATGTTTGATAAAAAGATAGCTTTGATTTAAATTGCAGCTTTTGAAACCAGCCGAGGAAATTGGAATTCTCTGCGAAAATGCACGTATGGTAAAAGCAAGCCGGTAATTTATGCATTCGATGGTCCATGGCCTTCTCGTTATTAATCTCTCTCCAAAGACGATATTCTTTATTTGGAAAGCCAAAGAATTTCATTGACCGATTTACACGACTTTGCACTTCGACTTTTGCATTCGTTTGTCTCCGACCCGACTGGCGCAAGTCGCACCTCCGGTGACCCCACGTAGGTCGAGATGCAAGTGGTTCTTGAACCGGAGCTCAAGTTCAGAACCTTTATCATTCGTGTTCTGAATTCTGCGGAAATTTTGTGGTATTTTTTGTAGTAACTTACAAGCTGCTTCAATAGCTGTACACATAAATTTTCTTCATTCTTGATCTTTTTATTATAATTGCAAATACTTTTAACTGACTTATTAATAAAAACACATTCTTTTATTTTCAGGTAAGTTGAAGTTTTGCCTTCGAAGCGTACACCCGTTTATAGTAGATCTAAGGTAAGTAGCACTAGTCCTCATTTGAAAGGGTTTACACTGAGAAAAAGATTGAACTGGCTTACTAGGATTACTAGTTTCCTTGGTTCGTTAAAAGGATTACTAGGATAAAATAGTTAAACTAACCAGACAGTTTTTGATTAAGTTCACTAGTAAAACTGATGATTTTAACTGGGGTTTACGGTTATCTTAACTGAGAAAAACATTGTAACTTAAACAAATAAAAACTAATAATTTGAACAAGTATATTTTGTAAAATCAACCTGATTTTAAAACCTACTTTGATCAACAAATTTTTCAACTTAACTATTTTCAAATAGTAAACCTAATGAAGGTAAATAGTTATTTCAACGTGTTCTCTTAATTTAATTTGTTCAGAAATTTAGTTTCATAATGATAGTTATTAGGTTATATTATTTTAACAGTCAGTGCTGATGCTGGAAACAAAGAAAGAATAGTAATATCGGGTGATCTACCTAGATCATCACAGCTTTTTTTTATGAATATGGTAAAAAAAGTGGTGGCGATGAGGCAGCCCCAACCATCTTGTGAGCTTCAGTGCAGGCGGATGGGTGGATAGCGCGAACCTACGCTTAGTACTATCCCCGAAGAATGATCGGACTGGAAGAAGTTCTTGTGGGTTAAACGTTAGGGCATTGTTGCACAATTTAAGCAGGAAAAATCACAAAATCTGAAAAATTATTTTATGTAAGAAAAGTACGTGAAATGAAAATTCATGGCTTATAACCGTGAGAACTAATTTCTGTTGTGAGATAATAGTCTCTGCGGCACCTAGCGGCATGTGTCATAAACTACCAAAAGTTGCAAATCATAAATTTATTATCGAAAGAAATATTTATTAAGAATGATGCATATATTTTTCATTGACTAAATAAATGTTTCATAATATTTGAATCTCCTTTTTTCGCTTCTGTGAATAATGGAAATGATATATTTGGAGTTTTTACTCAATTTACAACGTATTTCTAATCTAACCTCATATCATTTTAACTTGTTGGTTCATCACACTACAATATAACTTTTTAATATATTTACGTTGATTATTGTATCATTGTGCATCATTTTAACATGTTTTTAACAGTAGACTAAGTTAATTTTACAAGATCAATTTTTCTAGTTTTAAATAGTAAACCTTACCGTTCATTTGCAGTTATCTATACTCTTAATGTAATAAAATTAACCCCGAAAAATTTTGAAACCTCGTTTTTTTCAGTGTAGGACACAAAATGTTTGTCCAACTCTCTAGGTGTAAGTCAGGAAGAGTTTCGTGGTAGTTTGAAGATATTGTCGAACTGCTGGCATCAGATGATATTACTTTTCGAAAGACTATTCGTTTGGCTCGTAAATAAAGTTGGTCACTGATTTTGGAAACATAGAGAAGAAAGCATCCAAGAGCAGTTTATGCTCATGGGTATAGATGTGTACATAAGTCTGGGCTATCTGTCTCAAGCAGCCACTCTGTCTCTTTCTCTTCCCGAGGCAACAACAGCAGCATCTCTTGAGGAAGGGCATTGTTTTATTCCGACCGCATAGCAGACACTCCTCATCCTCTCTCTTTCTGTCTCTGCACCCTGTTGCCTCTTCCGTCAGCCACCCTTTTCTCTCGCTGCCACTCTTGACAATTTACCCCCTTGGCTCCTTTTAGCCCCCCCCCTTCGAAACCTCTTTCCTGATTTCTCCACTGTTACCTTCGACAACGGTACAACCTAATCATCCTCTTTTGATATCATATACTTGTACTAAGGATTCCCAGGTGTCTTCAAATGCTAAAGAATTCAAAATACTGGACAATCTAGGATGGTTTAGATATCGCCAAGTTTGAAAAATGGAATGTGCTTTCAGAAATTCTTGTTCTTTCTTGAAAAAAAAAAAAAAAATGAAAATCGGTATACAAAGTATTGATTGATGATTGTTGAAGTAAGCAAAAGGGAAACGGAATTATCCATGGATAATGTGGTGACCCTTAAGTACATCATTAACTTATGTTTTCAAAATTCTTATGCTCCCATCCATGGAATTCTTAAAAATTTCGGCAGAATCTCAACTAAAATTTTAATTCGACGTTATTTTTATTACTATACTATAAAATGAGAATTCGCAGAAATATTTTTAAATGGTTTCAGTTTACCGCGCCTGAACTTGACAAAAGATAAAAAATTGCGTCAATTCTCTTTTGAATTAAAAATCAAATACTCTTGGCATCCGTCCGCTTACCTATAAATGTTTTGCACGCTGATAGGTCTGATCATACCGGTAGGGGTAAAGAGGAGGGGTTCGATGCAATCTTTTTCGGCAGATATTATTTCGCAGACCCCAGTTTAATATGTGGAAAAGCTCGCGCCGCCTGCATATAGACGACCTGCCCGGCTTATTGCCAGTTGTTATTTTCGGCTTGCACGAGGAAAATCGGAAAACATAAAAAAATGGATAACTCTATTAACTCCCGAACTACTCACTGGCGCGACGGTTGCCAAACTTATAGCCAGACACGGGTAAATTTTTCTCTGAAAAATGTTATAGATATTATGGGAAATGAGCTCTCTTGTCTATTGATTTCCATTATTCTGAATGGTTGCAATACATTTTCATAAAGACTAGACAATTTGAAGCTTCTAACTTTGTAATTAAAAAAGGTATGAAAAATATTAATTATTACTATATTATGGTTCAACTAATCCTTCTTTTACATTGATTATTTTATTTATGAATTATCTCTGTTTCCATATCGTAAATCGGATTTATAAAATAAATTAGTGAAAAATCTCAAAGAGGTTGGAAGTTGCGAAAATTAAAAAACAAAAACGGCAAAAAGCCCTTCAAAGAGAAGTCTGAGGTACATGGCTATCCCGAAGATCTCGTATTGCGAAGAATAGAAGACACTCAAAGTGGGAAAGCAATTACGAATCATGTCCAGCCCTAGCGAGTGCACTACCTTCATCAACGACGGTTTTTACCCCAAGTTGAAAAATAAACGGAATGATCGCATACGAAATTAAACATCATTCTTGATGGGTCGTCTGTAATTAATCTTATAATTAGAGTAACGCACCAAGGAAAATTAGGGAGTACCGGCAAAGTCGGTAATTTCAGCCTTCCCAGTTTTGCCTTCCGGCCTATCCTTTCCCAGTTTTATTTTATCGTATATCCTTATGAGAATCCTATACCTTACCTATCCCAGAGGGTGAAACCGAAAATCCTAATTTTAGTTGATGGTCATATTTCATCTGCATAATTTTGAATTATTTCGTTTAGTGCTTTATGGGTAGATTGTACTTTGTTTCAACAGGTTTAATTAACGTTATCTAAATATTCATAGTTTGATCATAGTTTGGAAATTTTTAATTTAATACAAAAGGGAAGTCATTGACGTCTTTGGTGCTACAAAAATGTCGATCGGTGGCTCGTCGCGACGGGGTTTTCCCCTAGGGTGGTCAAGGGTTACTTTCTCGATAACGATAGACCACTGGTCATGTGACATGGCCATTGAGTCCATTCGTTTTAAGATTTCTTTCACGAACTCTCTTGTACTTTACTTGTCTCGAACATTCAACTGCAGTCGATGAACTTGAATGCAGTTGATGCATGATCGAATATCCGATTTACTGAAGTATATAAATTTCACCAGTTCCAATTCGCTGTCTAATAAAGGAAAATTTGTCACTTTTATTTGATATTTTTGCAGTTGAACGATGTTTTGAAGTTGAATTGATAGAAGATTCTGATTGATTATTATTTGATTGATGATCGCGGGATCCACTGTAGGTAGGATCCTGAAGTAGTTTGTTTTATGTTGAAAATAACAGCGTGAAGTTATTAACTATGCTTTGACCCTAATCACAACAATTTTTGAGATAATCCAGGATTACGAAAATCTAGATATTCCCATAATATCAAATATAATTTTTTACGAGAAATTTGCAAACTTTCTTTTACAAATTTAATTTTATCGTAAAACTTCAGAAGATTTCGTTGTAAATTTTCGAAACTGTTTTTCGAAAATTTATCTGACCACCAGCTAGATTTCGCAATTTCGTATGAAATCAAATTATTAGCTAGTTTCTGAAGTAAAAGATCTTTTTCACGCAAAGATTGAAAACACCTTGTTGAAAAAGATTTTGATTAAATAATTGGCCCACATCTTGGATTATTTCAAAATTTCGAATTTTTTGGACCAGAATATACTTTACAATATTTAGTTATTCCCTGTTAATATTATTGGAAACTTCAAGTGCCTTGATCTATGGGCGAGTTATTAATAAATCCACAAGGTGACGTAAACAAAATTTTAATACAAAAAATTTCAGTATTTCATTGACCCAATAGAATTTTTTTCAGCAGTACGTATACCAACATTAAAACAAAGTAGATTAGCATGGCCCATGTACAAGGATGACATGCAAAATCGCGAAGCGGTGCACATTTTTTACCAATCTTTATCTTTTTAAAAACGCCATATTTTAATAAGGTCTAAAATTAATTTTAATAATTGTTTAAAAAATTTAAATTAATATATATTTCCATTATAACACTAGAGCTAATATAATTGCGATTTTTTTATACAGATTAATGTATTCGGCGACATGTAACAGAAATTTTAAAGGAAATATTATGTAATTTCTTAATGGTTGTATAGGGAATTTATATTGTATCATAATATTGCCTAAAACGGCGTAAAAGTAGAAAATATCGCTACTTCCTTTGAAAACTTTGATTTCTGTCAATTACGAAGAGTAATATTAGGGACGCATTTTATGAAGCTGCTAATGGGTTGAGATGAACAGCGAGCTTTCAAGAATCGTGCATTACAAGCGAACATTCGATCACAATAATTATAACTTGAAACATCTTTTGACTATGTAAGCATTTTCTTTTGTAACGCCACATTTTTCGTACCGCGAAGGATTCGTCAAGGTATGTTGTGATTGTGTAGTGAGCGTTTGAATGTTTTTTAAAAATAGTTCACGACATGCTGCAAATGCGTTATTACAAAGTTGCGTTAATATTAACATGCCGAATCTGAGTTATCATATTATTTCATACGGTCCTCGACATTGATGGGGGTAGTGTGGACGATGTCGTTTTGGAATGAATCATGGATGGCTAAGCAGAGCCAAGTGTCAATAAATCCACATAGTCCATTCGAGAAAAAACGAAGTGAATTGTTCTCTTTCTGGTTTGTGGAAGCCTCATGATGGGGTCACACACATCGATTTCCAGTCACCGCAATTTTCGAAGATATCAGTAATTTAATCGTTTAACTTGAGATAGATTTGAACTTCTATAACTATTACCTCAATACTTGTGATCGAAGGTCAATGTAGGAATTGCTGTTCTCATTCGAATTTTACTATGGTTGTGTTTCTACATTCTCATAATTTATGATGGAAGGTATTAGATTCATGTGAATATGGACCTGTCCAGTTTTCGTCAATATCGATGTTTTGAGACACGTTGAGTCAGAAAAAGCGGGTTTTATGAACATGCCTGCCTGTAGTCGGATTACGCGATAACTTCTTACGGAATTTTGGAATTAAAATTTTCTATTGTATATTATTTCGTAGTCCCTAAAAGCAGGTCCAGTTCTTTAGCCAGCCATGAAGAATGAAAATGAAAAATGAATCAAAATAAAAAAAATATGAAAAATAAAATTGAGTAAACTAAAAATTTAACTTTCCAGCCCAACCGCGCTAGATTAAACAAATAGTCTGAAAATAGAATTATTCGTTCAGAATGGTCTACAAAATCGAAAATTCCCACTTATATCTTATACTTAACAGCGCAAAATACGATTAATGATCCAACGGCAACGTTTCTCATTCTAAAAAGACCTAAAAAATTGGCATGAACTATTTTTAGATAACAACCATAGTTTGCGGTAAAATTAGAATTTTCACATTCTTATCATTTATGATAGAAGGTGAATTTGATTCACCTGATAGAAGATTCACGTGTATTTGGACCTATCAAGTTTTCGTCAATTCTCGACATTTTGGGTCAACTTGAGTCAGAAAGAACGATTTTTACGAATTTATCCCGGGCATAAGTACAGTTATTAATATAACATACATTTAATATATAATAGAGTGCGAAGTACGAGACGCATGATGAGATTGTATTCATTAAACCCGAAGGAGTTTTAAACAAACGGAATTCACAATTACCAAATCGCGCACTAAAACTTGCGAGTTGTTAAACAGTTTTCAAACTCTGGAAAAACTGTTAAACTAAAAAATTTCAGAAAAACAAAGATGGAATAATTTCTGTTTCTGAGCACAGAAAAAGTAAAAGGAAAAAGTTTTTCAGGTAAAAATGTTGGGAATAATATCACCATACAAAAAAACATGAAGATCAGTACAAGTAAAATGAAAAATTAGTGTTCTTTTATTTTACCTTTGTCGATCTTCAGTTTTTTTCATGCCTCCATGGTTTCCATGTAGTCTCAGGCCTCCAGTATTGTTTTTGTGTTTCATGTGAAAACCAGAATAATAAAATATTTCTCGAATCATTTTTATTGAATGATGGCTATTGTGGCGGACGCAATTTAGTAATATTAATATTCAGCCTAAAGTAGAGTAAAGTTTGATTTCAGAGATACTGTAATGTATTTTGTTGCTAAAAATTTATTAAAAAATTCTACTATTTGTTTGAATGACTATTTGTCATTTTCCTGGTAAAACACTCTGGATTTTGGTTCAAGATTCATCTTTTTGGTTGAAAATTTAAAAAGTTTGTTCCAATTCGATTTTTTGTTGAAAAGTTTTTTTTAATATTAAATTTTAACTACTTTATTTTTGTTGAAATATTGTCTTTCTTAATTGAAAATTTATGTGATTTGTTAAGAATTCGTTTTTTCGTTTATTTGAAATTAATTTTTAAACTGAAAATGTATTCCTTACATTTTTAGATGATTTTCTTTATTTAAAAATTGTACTACTTGGTTGAGAGTCAAACTACTTTGTTAAAAATTCATTTTTCCAGTTGAAGATTCTAGGTTTTGGTTGGAAATTCATCATTTTCATTTAAAATTAATTTTTGTTAGCTGAAAATTTAACTATTGCATTTCTGGTGAAAGTTTATCTTTCGTAAATCAAAATTCATGAATTTTGCTGAAAATTCTTGTTTTCTTTTTAAATTAATTTTTCTTAATCTGAAAATTTTAATATTTCATTTTTATTCAAATTTTGTCTTTCTTAACTGAAAATTCAACTATTTCATTTTCCGTGAAATTTTGTCTGTCTTAACTGAAAATTCGTGTGTTTTGTTAAAAATTTGTTTAATTTTGTTAAAAATCAATTTTTCTAAGTGAAAATTTATCGGTTTCATTTCTAATTGATTTTTGTTAGTCAACATTTTTTTACTAATTTGTTGAAAGACAAACTAATTTGTTCAAAATTTATTCTTCTGGTTGAAGATTCTGGAATTTAGTTGGAAATTCATCTTTTTGATTTAAAAGTAATTTTTTTAGCTGAAAATTTAAATATTGCATTTTTGGTGAATTCTAGATTCTAGATTTAAGTTTAAGATTCATCTTTTTGTTGAAAATTTAATCATTTTGTTCGAATACGTTTTTTTTGTTGGAATTTTTTTTTCTATCTGGAAATTCAAGTATTTCATTTTTGATGAAATTTCGTCTTAATTGAAAATTCGTGTGTTTTGTTAAAAATTCGATTTTTTTTGTGCAAAAAATTAATTTTTTAATTGAATAATTATTTGTTACATTCCTAGTTAACTCTTTTAATTAAAAATTCTACTGCTTAGTTTAAAGAAAAACTACTTTGTTAAAAATTTACATTTCTGGTTGAAGATTCTAGATTTTAGTTGGAAATACATCTTTCTGATTTAAAAGTAATTTGTTTAGCTGAAAATTTGAATATTGCGTTTCTGGTGAAAGTTTATCTTGTTTAAATTAAAATTCGTGTTTTTTGTTAAAAAATTGTTTTTGTTATGTTTAAAATTAATTTTTTTACTGAAAATTTATCTGTTACATTTTTAGTTGATTTTTTAAAATTAATAATTGTACTGCTTAGTTTAATGAAAAACTACTTTGTCAACAAATTATTTTTCTGGTTGAAGATTCTGGATTTTAGTTAGAAATACCTCTTTCTGATTTAAAAGTAATTTTTTTATCAGAAAATTGATATATTGCATTTCTGATGAAAGTTTATCTTGTTTAAATTAAAATTCGTGTTTTTTTTTGAAAAATTGTTTTTGTTATGTTTAAAATTAAATTTTCAACTTAAAATTTATCTGTTACATTTTTGGTTGATTTTTTTCGAGTTGAAAATTCTACTGCTCAGCTTAAAGAAAAAATACTTTGTTAACAATTAATTTTTCTGGTTGAAGATTTTGGATTTTAGTTGGAAATTCATATTTTTGATTTAAAAGTGATTTTTATAGCTGAAACTTTAACTATTTCATTTCTTCTTTTCTAGAAATTCATTTTTCTGGTTGAAGATTCTAGATTTTAGTTGAAGACTCATCTTTTTGTTGAAAATTTAACTAGTTTGTTCCAATTCGTTTTTTTTTTCTTTGAAAAGTGATTTTTTTCTATCTGAAAATTTAAGTATTTCATTTTTGATACAATTTTGTTTTTGTTTATCTTTTTTATATCAAAATTCATGAATTTTGCAGAGAATTCTTGTTTTCTTGCTTAAAAATAATTTTTCTTCATCTGAAAATTTAAATATTTCATTTTTAGTAAAATTTTGTCTTTCTTAACTGAAAATTCAACTATTTCATTTTCGGTGAAATTTTGTCTTTGTTAACTGAAAATTCGTGTGTTTTGTTAAAAATTTGTTTTATTTTGTTTGAAATTAATTTTTCTAACTGAAAATTTATCTGTTTCATTTTTAATTCATTTTTTTTAGTCTACATTTTTTTACTACTTTGTTGAAAGACAAACTACTTTGTTAAAAACTTATTCTTCTGGTTGAAGATTCTGGAATTCAGTTGGAAATTCATCTTTTTGATTTAAAAGTAATTTTTCAGCTGGAAATTTTAATATTGCATTTCTGGTGAAAGTTTATCTTTCTTACATGAAAATTTAGGTATTTTCTTAAAAAATTTTTTTTTTTTAATTAAATTTTGGTAATGAAATTTTATCTGTTCCGTTTTTAGTTGATTTTTTGATTCAAAAATTTTACTATTTGTTTAAAAGTCAAACTGCTTTGTTAGAAATTCATTTTTTTGGTTGAAGATTCTAGATTTTAGTTGAAGCTTCATCTTTTTGTTGAAAATTGAACTATTCTGTTCCAGTTCGTTTTTTTTTTTTTTTTTTTTTTGGAAATTGATTTTTTTTCTATCTGAAAATTTAAGTATTTCATTTTTGTTGAAATATTTTAGTCAACTTTTTTAGTTAAAAATTCTACTACTTGGCTGAAAGTCAAACTACTTTTTCAAAAATTTATTTTTCTGGTTGAAGATTCTGGATTTTCGTTGAAGATTAATTTTGTGATTAAAAATTAAATTTTTTTAGCTTAAATTTAACTATTGCATTTCTGGTGAAACTTTATCTTCCTCAAATGAAAATTCATGTATACTGAAAATTCGATTTTTGTTGTTGTTTGAAATTAGATTTTTTTAATGAAGATTTATCTGTTCTGGATTTTAGTAAAAAATTCATCTTTTTGGTTGAGAATTTATCTATTCTGTTTCAATTCTTTTTTTTTTTTTAATTTCTTTTTTTCTATCTGAAAATTTAACTATTTCATTTTTGTTGAAAGATTGTCTGTCCTTATTGAAAATTCTTGTGTTTTGTTGAAATTTCGTTTTTAACGTAACAAATTAAGATTCTTGCTTCAAAATTCGTTATTCTATTTTTGACTGAAAATTTATCTTTGGTAGTAGAAATTATAACTATTTTGTTAAAATTTGGTCTTTCATCTCGATTGTTTAAAAATCAATGAACTTTGTAGAAAATTCAACTACTTTGTTGAAAATCCATTTTTTGAATTGAAAATTCATCTCTTTGGTCGAAACTTGAACTATTTTGTTTAAAATTCGGTCTTCTTTGTTTAAAATTAAATTTCTAACTGAAAATTCGAAAATCCAAATTGTGTTGGAAACTGTATAATTTTTAGTTAAAAATTCAACTACTTCGTTGAAAATTCAACTACTTCGTTGAAAATTCGGGTGTTTTCTAAAATATTCTTTTTTTTCAGTAGAAAATTCCCCCTTCGGTTGATAGTTATAATTTTTTCTATTTTATTGAAAATCGTACAATTTTTTTAAAATGAATCCTGTTGTTTGTTTATAATTTCGCGTGAGTTTAGTTTAAGCGGAATAATCCACCATAATTCCATCTAATAAAAACGGAAGTAAAATGCTTAATTAAACCGAAAGGCGATGTAATAATGATATATTCCGGATCTTTACTCGCTGCTCGGTACCTCACTGAACGAGATACAGTAATGCAGGGGTCGTTTGAAAATTTAATCTTGTCGCGAAGAAGCGCTACTTACTTCTTACTTCTTACTTCTTACTTCTTGCAGTAATATTTTATGAATCGAGTGGCAATAACTGAGGAAAAGACGCTTATTACTAATATAAAAATTTAACCTGTGGAAAAAAAATTAAATAAACGTCGTTGACCACATTAAAAAAAGAAACTTCTAGAGTACTTTAAAGGGAAGCCGTAACGTCAAGGGTAGTAAAAAGCGCGAAATAAAATTGGAAATCGATAACTGCATGAATAAAGATTCTTCCTGTGCGAGAAAAGAACCATTTTCTCGAACAACGATCTGGTAATACAACTTGAATAGACCATGAAGAATGAGAACATTTTTGTCACTTAAAAATCAAATTATTCACAGAAATTTCGATTGAACAATAAAAAAGTAATGGGCGAAATCGCATTTTTTTAACATAAATCAAACTTGATATATTCTCATATATCACCTTTTCAGTTTTAAAATTTATTTTAAACAATATAGTTTAATCTTCAATTAAAGAGATGGATTTTCAACTAAAACGATGAACCTTTAGATGGAATTTTGAAGCAAGAATCTTAATTTTCTACCATAAAAAGGGAATTTCAAAAAAAAAATTTTTTTTCATAAAGTAGTTTGACTTTCAATCAAGTAGTAGAATTTTTTACTGAAAACATCAACTAAAAGAGAAACAGATAAATTTGAATTTAAAAAATTTAATCAAAAAGAAACAAATTAAAAAAAAAATGAATCTTCAATTGAGAATGATAAACTTTCACCAAAAATGAGATAGTCAAATTTTCAGCTAAAATAATTAATTTTTAACAACAACAAAAAAACAGATTTGAATGAAATAGTCAAATGTTCAACAAAATGGTTATATTCTCAACTAACAATGATACATTTTCAATCAAGAATAGAATAGTGCATTTTGAATGCAATTCTAAAGCAAGAATCTTCATTTTATACCACAAAAATGAAATTTCAACAAACCACATGAATTTTCAATTAGGAAAGACAAATTGTCACCAAAAATAAAATATTTAAATTTTCAGCTAAAAAAGAATTGATTTTCTAACAAAAAAAAACAAAACAATTTGAACAAAATAGTTCAATTTTCAAACAAAAAGATGAATCTTCAACTAAAATCCAGAATCTTCAACCAGAAAATGAATGTTTAAAAAAGTAGTTTGACTTGCAGCCAAGTAGTAGAATTTAAAAAAAAAAAAAAACTAAAAATGTAACAGATAAATTTTCAGTTAGAAAATTAATTTAAACAACAAACGAATTTTGAACAAAACACAAAAATTTTCAATTAGGAAAGACAAACTGTCACAAAAAGTAAAATAGTTAAATTTTAGGCTAAAAAAAAATTAATTTTCTAACCTCCAGAATCTTCAACAAGTAAAATGAATTTTTAACAAATTAGTTTGACTTTTAAACAAATAGTAGAATTTTTATCTGAAAAAAATCAACTAAAAATGGAATAGACGAATTTTTATTTAAAAAATTTAATTTTAAATAGAAAAAAAACGAATTGCCAATGAAACAAGTGAATTTTCAATCAAGAAAGATAAACTTTCACGAAAAATGAAATAGTCCAATTTTCAGGAAAAAAATTCATTTTCATAAAAAAAAACGAATTCGGATATTATAGTTAAATTTTCAACAAAATGGATATATTTTTGACTAACAAAGATACATTTTTAATTAATAATAGAACAGTGAATTTTGAATGCAATTTTAAAGCAAAAATCTTCATTTTATACCACAAAAATGGAATTTCAACAAAAGACATAAATTTTCAATTAGGAAAGACGAACTTCCACCAAAAATAAAATAGTTGAATTTTAAGCTAAAAAAATTTATTTTAAACCAAAAAGATTAATTTCCAACTGAAATCCAGAAACTCCAGACAGAAAAATGAATTTTTAACAAAGTGGTTTGAATTTCACCCGAATAGTTGGATTTGTATCTAAGAAATAAAAATTCAAATAAAAATGAAATAGATAAAATTTCATTTGAAACATTTAATTTTGAACATAAACGAATTTAAAAAAAACACATGCATTTTCAATTAGCAAATATAAACTTTCACCAAAAATAAAATAGTTAAATTTTCAGCTAAAAAAATTAATTTTCAACAAAAAAAAACGAATTTGAATAAAATGGTCAAATTTTCAACAAAATGGTTATATCATCAACCAACAAATATAGATTTTCAATCAAGAATAGAATATTTAATTCTGAATGCAATTTTTAAGCAAGAATTTAAATTTTTTACCACAAAAGTGGAATTTCAGAAAACAGAAAGATGAATTTTCAACTAAAATCCAAAATGTTCCACCAGAAAAATGAATTTTTAACGAAAAAGTTTGACTTGCAACCAAGTAGTAGAATTTTTACCACAAAAAACTCAAAATGTGAGATAAATTTTCGGATGAAAAATTAATTTCAAAAAAACTAATTTTTAAGGAAACACACGAATTTTTAATTAGGAAAGACAAAATTTCCCTGAAAATAAAAAAGTTAAATGTTTCTATAGAAAAAAAAAATAAATTTTCAACCAAACAAACGAATTGGAACAAAATAGTTAAATTTCCAACAAAAAGATGAATCTTCAACTAAAATCCAGAAGCTTCAACCAGAAAAATGAATTTTTAGCAAAGTAGTATGACTTTTAAACGAATAGTAGAATTTTCATGTTTAAAAAATCAACTAAAAATGGAATGGATAAATTATCATTGAAAAAATTTAATCTTGGACAAAAAAAACGAATGTTCAACAAAACACGTGAATTTTTAATAGGGAAAGACAAACTTTCATCAAAAACGAAATGATTGAATTTTCAAAAAAAAATTATTTCTCAATAAAAAAAAACGAAATGGAACAAAATAGTTAAATTTTCAACTGAAAAGATGAATTTTCAACTAAAATCCAGAATCTCTGAACAGAAAAATGATTTTTCAACAAAGTGCACTTTCAACCAAGCAGTAGAATTTTTGACTAAAAAAAATCAACTAAAAATGGGACAGATACATTTTCAGATGAAAAAATTATTTTCTTTTTTTAAAGAGCAAATTTTAATTGTAAACGTTTTTTGAACGATTTGGGCATAATTATATTTTTTTGCAAAAGATTCATTTAATGTCCTGAAGATTATAAACTATTTAAAAAAAAATCTGGAAGATTTTTCAAAAAAAATTTCAATTTTGTAGAATTTAAAAAAATTTGAGTATTACCTCAAATTATTCCACCAGATTTTTGAAACTTTCAGAAGTTTTTTAAAGATTCAAATATAATTCAGATCTTGAAAAGATTTACAAAAAATTTGAAACATTACGAAGATTTTTGAATATTTCGAACAACAAAATTCGGAGGCTTTTTAAGGATTTCGTAAGGCTTCAGAAAAAATGGTCTTAAGATTCCTGGTAAAATTACAAATATATATATTTTTAAATTAGTTTTTAAAGAAAGTTTAAAATTATTTCAAAAGATTTCAAAAGATTTCTGAAAATTTCAAGAACAAAACTCTAGAAGATTTTGAGGCAACTTTGAAATTTTTAAATAATTTAAACAAATTTCAGGAAAAACTGAAAGCATTTTAAAATATATTTAGAAGCCTTGAAAAAATTTCAAAAAAATTATAAATTTTTACTAATTTTAAACAACAACAACAACAAAAATTTGTAACAAAACACACGAATGTATTGATTAGAAATAACTGATTTCTTTTAAATAGTTACTTTCGACATGTTCACCAATCATAAAAAAAAATATAGCAAATTCAGTATAGGCCTTCAATAGTTTTTCTATAATACATTTTATCTTATCTTTTTTTTTCGCTATTCTAGAAAAATCATTATAGAAAGAACATTCCATACAGTTTTAAGAATTTCATTGAATTCTAAAAGACACAAAATATTTCGAATAAATTAACGAATTTCAACAATTTCCAGATTTTAAAACTTTTGGAAGAATTTCGATACATTTAAAAAATTTTAAGGAATTTCTACTTATTTTGATGGATTTTCACGATTTTCAAGATTTTAAAGTGAAGGATATTAATGGATTTCAAATGATTTCTACAGAACTTTAGAAAATATGATCCATTTTATTTGAAAGGATTTCTACGCCTTTCAAAAGGTTCAAGGGATATGATGGAATAAATAAAAAAAATGTGAGAATTTTAAATATTTAGAGATATGTTAAAAGATAGTTGTATATCAGATAGTTAAATTGAGTACCTCGGAAAATACAAGCAATTTGTACGTGTAATCTTTCACTTGAATTTTTGAAAGGCAATTCGAGTGAAGAACCTACGTGAAAAATTAAGGATTTTACGAAGCTCTAAACGGCGAGTTTGCTCATCCCAATGATTCATCTATTCCTTTGGGACCCTTCTGATTTCTTAGTCATTGACCTGCGAGTGCCGGAAAATTCTCCTTGGTCTCGTAAACAGCTTTCGATCACGTGTCACTGCCGTGTTGTCGCCTCCAAGCGAAAACATTTCGACAGGCCAAGGCACGTGCGCCAGAGTCCCTCTCTCTCTTCCCCACGCACGCTCTCTACTTTCACTCAACTCTATTGCTATCTCTACTCTCAGCTTCCTTCTTACTCTGGCGCACGGGTCGAAGCAGGGGAGCTCAACCGGCATTCTTGATAACCAGCAATTCGGAAATAATTTTTACTTTGCAGGAATATTTATTAAACTTGGGACATAATAAAACGAGCTAGCATCAGGGGTGGGACAATTCATGAATCACGGGTCCCTTTTAAATTGCAGGAACATGCTAAAAGAAAAAACAGAAGTTAACATACGCCTGCTGGAGACAAATAAATTAATTTACCGATCTTCCGACGAATGTACATGCACATGTGCACCCACATGTGCATGTACATCTATCAAACAGTATAAAAATTATCTAATATTAGCAAGTTTTCCTTTATTTCAGAAATAAACTAAAATCCTTATTTTCTAGCTGAAATATAGGTTTAACATTTAATGTTAAGTGAGAAATAGGAAGGTCGTTGGAGGACTCAGATAATTTATTTAAAAAATTAAATACTACAATTATTAATAACAGACTACAAACAAATAAACTCGAACAGCAATACTGTTTGACCTAGCTTTGTGGTTCTTCTTGAAAAATGAAGCTGGGATAGTTTTAGAGTATCCATTTAATTTTCATAATTTTAGAATAATTATTAAAATTTTTGATTATTAGTTATAACTTTTAGAATAAGTTCAATTTCGGTGCCAAAGCGCGGAGGCTGAGGCAGTAGGATCGAGGCAGGTGTCCCCACTGCTCGGTTGCGACTCCATTGCCCGCGTCTCGGCCAATCAGCGGGCGCGCTGCCGTTTCCAACCGCCACAGACAGCTCCGTGCCCGCTCACTGGGAGCGAAACTCTCGACTCTACATCTATCTTTTCTATCTTTTCTGCTGGAGTTCTCGTATTCGGAATCGGTCCGGATATATTCGAGTAGTTCAATCATCGCGTTCATCGTGGTTCCTTTATTTTTCTTCAACATTCGCCAGGATTTTCTCCAGTGTAGATCGTCGAGAGGAATTGGTCTTTTTTTTAACTTCAGTGTTCGCTAGTGTCGGTGAAGTTCCGTGATCGAGAGTTAGCCGTGTGAAATTGTTCTTCTCAGCGCTCTGCTAAACGGAGACTGGACAATGGGGGTTTGGCCCATGCTATCGAGAGCAGTTTTGCAGTACGAGGTTGAATAATACCACGAGGAATCGTGACGTACACGAGCATTATTTTACGCTCTCTCCATTTCGCGACAGTAGGTGCGAGAAACTCACGCTCTAATCGTCGATATGAAGAATCCGGGCCTTACAAGCCGAGGAGGCTTCGCTCCCCGTCGAGGAGCAAGACGGGCCATCAAGCGAAAACTTGCTGCAAAGCAGCAACAGGCCACATCACAAGAGCGCGACGTGCTGCTGAACAGTAGGCACAGCGAGCAGCAGCCGAGCAACGCAGATGCGGACCAAGCTCGTCGTTTACGAGAAACACAAGAACAACGAGCAGTAGCTGAACCTGCACCTGAGGCTTCAGCACCGCGGTACAATCCGGAGGAACCAGATTGTTTTCCTGAAGGACTATGGAAACTTTTCGACAATCGCCGAGGTCGTGAAGGAAGACGCGACTTTGGACAGAGGAAACAACCAAGGAACCGTGACGTAGCTTTGTGGCTGAAAGTGCCACAGTTTGGTCGAGAGCCCCGCTACGTTTTCACGCCTGTCAACATCACTCGTTGGGATTTGTCCCCCGTCGCCGGTCCCAGTAGGACGCCTGTGACTATCGACAGTCATGATTCACCCCCTGCTCCATGAGGGTTGAAAGTTGCACCTTCTGTCGCGCTTCCTACCCCGCAGGAGTTCATGCAAATCCGGGTACTGCCATCTTCAGGAACACCCCGTATTGCTGAAGATGCGCGATCCATATTGCCCGCTAGTCCGAACAAGCCATCACCTTCGGTCCATCCCGTCGAAGAAAATCAAGACCGAACCCCGGTCCCTTCTCGTCCACATCTTTCTCTCTCGCTCTGCCTCCTCTCACTAATGGACGGCCTTACCGTTTGGCAGCGTCTCCTGAAAGGCGATATAAAGCGCGTTGCTCGACCTTCACCCATTCTTATTCGAGCACTGTTCATTCTACGCCCCTTCCCCCAGTTCACCAAACACACGGGGATAGATAACAATTTGGCCCCCAACGTGGAGCTTGAGAGAATTTTATTCTCGATTCTCAACGGAGCTTGAGAAGGAACCTAAAACAAATGTTTCGCTCACCGACACCAACTCGCCGAGGCAGACCGCCAGTTAGAACAATTTCTACCTGGAACCACACGGTTTCCGAGTCTAACCCTGAAAATTCTGTTGCGCCCGCAGAACCCGGTTCCGAAATGTAAACCAGCAGTAACGAGAATGTTACCCGCGCAACAACACGTAGCGGAAGAAAGAGCAGGCGTTTCTCTTTCCCTAACATACAACGGGAGAGAAGTCAATCAATTCCCACAACGCCACGCAGCGCTTCGCGTGTCTTGTTCGCGGAACCACAATAGGAAAACGAGGCAGGGTCTAGTCAGCGTTCTGATTCAGTACTGGTGCCCAGGAGCCCTCGGCAGGCCGTAGTAATACCCAATCAAGACACTCGATTGGGAAACAAAAGTACAATGGCACACAGAGGGAATCATATCGTAGCAGCTCCCCCACCCAGCGGACCTCTCACCGACTGGAGAGCGTTGGTACGAGCCATATTTACGCCCGACGTGCCTCTGCCAACCTTCTGTGGCATGAATCACAAAGATCCAGAGGAGTTATTGAGCCAAGGCGAATTTTATTTCGCCGATCCTTGACCGATCCAACCTCAAAGTGGTATGAGGTATATAAGAATTTATCCCTACCCTGGGCTGAATTCAAAAACCTTTCTATTCAACATTTCGCGGGCGTAACGGCCCCTAACAAATTGAACGTTAAGTTGTACGCAATTAAACAGGAGGAGAAAGAGGCAGCCGTAGTATTTCTTCAAAATAAATACTTTTTAGCCCTCCGCCTGTTACCACAAGTCACAGAGGACCGAATAATCTCACTCTTGCTCGAGGCGTTAGAACCCTGGAATAAATGGTCCTCAGGGCCGCAACGATCACCACGTGTAAAGAAGAGGTGTAACGGGCCGTCCAGGCCGACGCAGACGAGATGGAGGAAAATCCTTGAAAAGCTGTTGCCCAGACAAAGCCAGCCACAACAGCGGCAGCAAATCAAAACAAAAATGCCTCGAAAACCACCCTCTATGTGCGTCCGCCCCCGCAGTGCCATTACTGCCCCGATAGGCACTTTCATAAACATTGCCCGGTGATCAAGGCCAGACAAAACGCTGCTGTCCCGGGAAACTGGAGGGACTGGGCGGCCGAAGCCGATGCTTCTGTCGCCCCGGCCGCGACAAGTGCACTACAGTCTTAAGCTCTGTATATGCTGATCTCAGCAGCCTGTCTAGAGTAAGGATTATCTACGGCAACCGAGAAGTAATCGCTGAGATCAACACACTTGCCTCGGAAAATTTTGTGAACGAGTTTATCCTGACAAAAGCCGAGGCACTGAATCGCACAGTCCCCCCCCCCCTCACGCACTCTTGGCAGCCGTGTCAACCACTATAAAATTAAACGGCACCATAACCTTGAAGCCGACTCTCCAGCAAGTTGAATATCCTGGAGCCTTTTACATCTGCCTAGAATTGCGGGCTGAATTAATCCTGGGCCGACCTTGGCTAAAGCAGCACAAGGTCATCCATGACCACGTTGCCGACTGCATCTTCGTCGGTACCACTGGTCGACAGAGCTCCTCTCCCCCACGCCCACGAGCTTACCTCCCCAACCGAACAAATCTCTGTACCGGCCTCTCTTCGAAGACCGCCCTTTTACACTGCGTACAGATAGTAAGACGTTGACATGGTTAGAACGTCAAAAGGACACGAGAGACAAGCTCACTAGGTGGGACCTTTTTCTCAGTCAGTTTCCTCGAATCATTGAGCATGTGTCCGGTAAGGAGAATGAGTTGGCTGATGCGCTTTCCAGGCACCCTAATCCTGACAAATTATCTCCTGGTGAACCCGACCTGGAACAAATACTGCCACCTACCACGCACACCGGCCACCAGGAGGAGGATCAAGCCATAACGAAGGACGTCATGCGGTGGCGTTAGTTGTCAGACTTCCCTAACCTCCCAATAAACGATGCCGAATTCTCGAAAAAGCATCGACTGAGCGACAACTGCTGGTGGCGACGCGACGATCAAGGAGTATGGAGATTGCTAGTACCAACAGCTCTCCGAGTCAAGGTAATCTGAGATTACCACGACGCAGCAATCGCAGGACACCCTGGAACGGATGAAACAATCCGTTCAATCAAAGAAAAGTTTTGTTGGCCGGGGATGAGCCGGGAGATCCGTCGATATGTGCCCGGGTGTCATTTGTACATTTTCTGTAAACCCGTACGGGGACAGCCACCGGTCGGTCAACGCCTGCGGCCCGCCCGCACAGCATCGGATACGGTGGCCGTCGATTTAATGGGACCGTATCCCCGCACAAGTCGAGGACACAGCTAGATATTAGTAGTAATTGACCTCTTTACCCGCTGGGTAGAGACATTAACGCTACGAACTTCAGAAGCCCCGAAAATCATCAAACCAATGGAGGAAGAAGTTTTCAGTCGATTCAATATCCGCGAAGGGACCTGAGCGATAACGGGCCATGCTTGGGCCGAGGCGAGTTTTCGGTGGTCTTGCAAGTTATAAACAACGCCCGTATACCATCCAAGGGCTAACCCCACCGAAAGACGCAATCAAGAATTAAAGAAGGGACTCAGGTTTCACTTACACCAGGGCAACCAGAGAACCTGGGATAAGCATTTGTCTGACTTGCTTTTCGGTTTAGGAAGACGTAAAAATGCCGCGACCGGAGTTCCACCGAGTCACCTCCTAATGGGCCGAACCATTCTTCAACCAGGAGAGTAATAAAACGAGCTAGCATCAGGGGTGAGCAAATTCATGAATCACGAGTCCCTTTCAAATTACAGGAATAATTAGCATACTAAAAGGAAAAACAGAAGTTAGTATACGCCTCCTGGAGACAAATAAATTAATTTACCAATCTTGAAAGATTTTTAGGCATTTCTAGATTAATAAATTGTAGTGGAAAATGAAATTTCAAGAGATCTTACCCAATTAAAATATATTGATTTTATTGAATCTTTAAAGATTTTTACGGATTTCAAAGATTTTGAGGGATTTCTAGATGACAAGATTTCAGTAGAGAATTCAATTTCAAGGAATTCCTAGTAAATCCAAAGATTTTAAGTGATTTTAAGGAGTTTGAAGGATTTTTACGATTTTTAATAGAAAATCTGTATTATAATCCGAGAAGGTAACGAATCGAGAAGAGAAATCCACACATAAAATGGAAATCTGCAATATCGACCAAAGTTATATTCTCCTATACTTTTCAACCACAAATAAAATAGTTCAATTTTCAATTACAAAAAATTAATTTTCCACCAAAAAATATTCGTCATAATTTTTGAACCAATAGAAAAATTTCATAAGTAATTTATTTAAGTACTTACTAATTTCAGAGAATTTTCCGCGTAATTCAAATATTGTATTTTTAAATATCGTATATCTAAAGAGAAAAGGGGGAAAAAGGGGAAGTTTTTCAAGAATAGGGGAAAAAAAGAGAATTTCAAGAAAAGAGGGGAAACTAAGAAAAAAGGGGAAGACTGTGCACCCTGTTATCCTTCCAACTACCGTCCCATTGCTCTAGTTAATTGTATAACAAAAATCCTAACACAAATTCTTTGAAAGAGACTAATAGATTTGGCCGAAGAGGTACATCTTTCACCTGAGTGGTAAGCGGGTTTCAGGAGGAGTCGGGGGTGTATGGACCAGGTGTTTACTCTTAACTCATTAATTCAAAATCGCCTGAGATTAAATAGGGGAAAAGTTTATGTACTATTTGCTGATTTTAAAGGAGCTTTTCCGTCTTTGAATCATAAAATCTTATGGAATAAAATTCTGCCAGAAGGATGTGGATCGAAATTCGCCAGAATAATAATCGATATTTACTCTAAGGCTAATGTAGCAGTTAAAGGTAGTAAGGGTGTGTCCCGAGCGGTAGACATTACGAAGGGAGTTATGCAGGGATAAGTCCTAAGTCGAACGATGTTTACTTTGTTAATAGCTTATTTAGAGGAATTTTTACTTGCTAAAGGTATCAGAGGTGTATCGTTAGATCACTTTATTGACATTTTGCTTCTCGCTTACGCGGATGACTTGGCCCTCCCTCCTTGCCGACTCCCTTGCGGGAATGAGAAAAATTCTTCAAGGATTATATGAATTTTGTAAGGTGAATGATTTGCAGGTCAATATAGACAAAACAAAAATTTTAATCTTCAGGTAGGGAGGCCATGGACATAATAAAAAACATTAATCTTTTATGTACGGTGACTGCGAAGTGGAAATTGTTAAGAGATATATTTATCTAGGCACACCCTTCAGTCAATCTGCGATTTTTGTAAATTCAATGAACACATCTGTAAGTAAATCTAATATAGCTTTCAACTATACAATTTCTCTGATTCATAGATTCAAACTTGACTCCTGGGATTCTATTTTTATAAAAAATGCAGACAATATTTTTCAAGAGAATCCTTCATGCACCAAAAAGTACTGGAGGATATGCAATTAGAATAGAGGCTGGTGCCTCTCAGCTGACTGTTCGAGTTTTCATTTTAATTCTTAATTGGATCGAAAAAAGCTTGAAAATGCCTGATGATCGATACGCAAAAAATGTTATTTAAGGTTAAGGGAACTAGACCAATAGAAAACAACCACAATTAATAAAAAATATATATAATTGGGCCCACCAGGTTAAGAATATTTTTGTGGAAATAGGGGCGTGGGACGAACGGGACTCTCTTTCTCTCTCCTCCTTACAAGACCATAAAATGGCTTGGATAAGAAAGTATGATGAAATGCTTCACCAGATAGATCTTCAGAGAGCCTAGTAGTCCTCGGATCTTATACTTTATCCACACCTAACTTAGCAGGATGGGCCCCAAAAGTATTTGCATTCCATTCGCAGTAAAAGGAAATAATACGATCAATTGATAATATATGATATTCTTTAGAATCAATTTTAAATCTTCGAAATTTTACAACAAACCGAAATAAATAATAGGTAACTTACAGCTCTAAAATGAATATATTTGACGTTTTACTTAATATTTGTCTTTGATTTTCTTTTTCAGCGAATAATTTTTTCATTGTTTTATTACCTTAAGTACTTGGCATAATGAAGAAGCCTTTAACATTTTTGACTTCTAATATTAGTTTCAGTAAAAATAATTAAATGACCGAAGTTACAATTACAAGTTACAATTTTTCAATTTCAAGGAGTGGAGACCTTAACCTTCTTAGTTTATTCTATAAGAAATCCAAAATGATTTCAAGTATTATAAAAGTTTTATAAACTTCTCTTTATTAAATCTTTTAAAACTGCTGATAATTCTAAAATCTTAAATCTTATTCACTGGTTAGCCTTCAGCTTGAAACATTCAACATTAAATGATTTTAAAATAGAATCGTTTAATGCTAAACTTCGAATTGAAAGCATATGTCGAAGCACTGAAAATTGTTTGGTTTAATTTTTAAAACTTTCAAAATTGTATCGTTTGAAAATAATTATATGTTATAATATAATTTAGGCCATTTTTAAATAAAAAAATTATAGTTGCGCCAGGAAGTTTTCAAAAATTGTCACTATATAATAAAGTCAATTTTAAATCCTGCAAAATTGAGAAATTCCGAAAAAGCATTGAACACTGAATATTATTAAAGTACCTTCTCAATTTTCCAAGCCCCTTTCCAAATTAATCTATGAAAAAATTTTAAAAATTGCATTTAAAAAAAACCATGTGAGAACCAGGCATTCAAAACTTAATTATTTTAAATTTCCTACCAGATAATATTTTTTACGTGAATAAATTATACAATTTAAAAGTGGACTCATAGTAATTTTTTTTTAAATATTTTTATATTATTAATTGGCGATGCAATGTTTCCCGCGCGCTGTAGCACGCGTATAATGTTCCTAGTTATTAGGGCCTGCGGAACGTAGGTTATCTGTCTTTCTCGCTCCTTAAGAAGTGTAAATGCAAAGGAATTAGAGTAAGCGCGACCTCGCATGTGGAAAACAAATTACTGTTTTCCACATGTAAGTGTCTCGCTTACTCTAATTCCTTTACATTCACGCGCCTTAAGGAGCGAGAAAGACAGTTAACCTACTGTCCGCTGTCCCTGATAGTTATTAATAATAATAATAATAGACAAGTTAGTGTTCGCAACATGAAGTTGGTTCGCAGAGATGATTTTGTTTTTTTACTCAAGTTTTTTTCCAATTTGTTCTTTTTCTTATTCAAAGGATTTAAAGTTTAGAAACACATAAGTGTAATATGAAATATTTGTTTTTATGTACTTAAATACTTGGAATAAAGAAGAAGCCTAACATTCTAATATTGGGTACGAACATGACCTTGATATTTACCGGATATGACAGGCAGCGTCCGCGGCGGCCAAAGCCTAAAATCCCTTATGGATAGAAATTTGAAATTTACATAAGTTAGCACGTGTGCATTGTCTTTAAATATAATAAATAAATAAATGATTGCTTTGAAAACGTATACAACATTTTTCAAAACGAAATAAAATAACAGAGGAAACTTTCTTGGTAAAAGATTTCGTGAAAAATTTGTTCTTTCATTCCAGCTAAACCCGTTCTAGTTTCGTTGTTGGTATGGACATAACCTTAAAAATTACTGTTCAAATGTCAACAAGCGGATTGATGATGAATATTTTAATTAAAACAGTATTTTAAGCTATAAGTCTTTCTATCGATTTCCATCCTGAAACACTCAATAACGGAGAAATTTGAGCAGTAATTCTTGTAGTGAGGGTGCTGGAGTTAAAAGTAAATGGATTAAGAAAAATTCAGTGCAGCGTTATCAGACAAACGTCTGCTAGTTCTCCCCCATACGACGTTAAATTACAGATGTTTATTAAATAAAAAATATATTGTAACATAAAGAGAAGTATTAGGTGTAGTCCGTGGGGAGAAGGAGAGACGAGAAATAATAAGCGAACGGATATTCCAGTAATTACAAGTTTATTCGGTTCATGTTTACACGTTGCTTGCTCGAACCAGACTAACTCGGCCTTTTTCTCCCGCTCACTTGCAAGCGCGTTTCGATGGCTGGGAAGGGGAGGGCCTCACGCAAGCTAACCAATCAGAGCACGAGCCCAAAAACGAATCTTCCCGGTAACGATTCCAGAAAATTTAAGTTTCAATAGAATCAGTTGATAATTAATCAGTTCACAGCATAAAAATCATTGAACTATCGTTTTCATTCAGGCATTCAAATAATTTTTACTTTACTTCTTTTTAAAATTTTAACTTTCATTTCTGAAAATTGGATTAATTAGTAACCTTTTATAATAATTTGTGAACAAATAAAAAGACATTTACACATAATTTTGAAAATTGAATTTAGATAATAATCATTTCACAATATCACAAACATTTACAGAAATTACGTGATTGTAATATAGGTATTTTAAATGTAAATAAACTTATACAAATTATAGCTAATATTTAATTAGATAATCTCAAAGTAAATAATGTATTGAGAAAGTTAGTCATAATAACCAAATATATGATATCTTTAATAATAACTTACATTGGAAGAAATAGTAAAAATACATAGATCGAAATAATTATAAATGATCGATAAAATGAGAAATCGACTTTTTTTATTTCTGTTGATTTTAATTTTAATATATAGAGGTCACCCTATAACTTGAAAATTTCCTCCATAAAACTACAATGGAGGTTACGAGTTTTCATATGAAGGATCTTGTTAATTGAATAATGCAACAATTCGAATTGTTTATATTTTTCAGATTCGATTTCGATGATAGTGCGTTCAGTCCACCTTCTCATGACGACAATTTCTTCTTCATCCGCTATGCAAAGAACCAAGGGACAGAAAATACTTCTTCAGGATTCACAACCATTTCCGATGTAATTAGTGGGAACAAAGAGCCCACCGTTCAGGCAAATGCAACAAATTTAAGAGACGTTAATCAAATTGATTTCAGTAAACATCCGGAACCTTGCCAACCATTTGTACCCAGTGCTGTTAATAAAGGTGAGTTAATTAACATTTAACAAATTCGATTTTGAATAAATATTTAAATTCCTCCTTAACGTCCAATATTCAGATTTAACTACGAAATTTTTGGAAATTAAAAAAAAACGATCAGATTTAGAAAATAAAATGTCTTCATTTATATTTAAAAAGAAGAGGCCTCGGACTTACTACACTATTTACACTATTTGACAATTTTTTGAGCGATTATACTATTTTGCTACTATTTTGAAAAAAAATCCCACTAAATACACTATTTTCTCACAATTGCTTGAATTGAGCCAAAAAATACGAATTTTTAACGAAATAGTTGAATCCCCAAACCAACACAGATAAATTTCCAACCAAACAGTTGCATCTTTAATAAAAAAAAGATTAAATTTCTACCAGAAGAGATGAATTTTCATATAAAAAAGACGAGTTTTCAACCAAGATTATTAATTTTCTACCAAAAAAGGTGAATTCTCAACAAAATATATACATTTTTAACCAAATAGTTAAATTCTCAAACAAGAAGATTAATTTTTTACAAGAAAAGACGAATTTTTAAGAAAATATATACATTTTTAACCAAATAGATGAATTTTCAATAAAGAAAACGAATTTTCTATAAAAGAGTTTAATTTTGTACCAAATGATATGTATTAACACAGCAAAGACAAAATTTCAAGAAAATACATAAATATTCAACCAAATAGTTCAATTTTCCATCAAATTGTTGAATTTTCTACAAAATATGAATTTTCAACAAAAAAGTTAATTTTTAACCAAAATAGATTAATTTTTAACCATACAGTTGCATTTATAACCAAAAAGATTAAATTTCTACAGAAAAAGATGAATTTTGAGACCAAGAAGATGAATGTTTAACAACATAGTTGAATTTTCAATCAAATATAAATTTGTTAGTCAAGAAAGAAAAAAAATGCAATCAAATTGTTGAATTTTTAAGGAAGAAGATTAATTTTCTACTAGAAAAGAATTTTTAATGAAAAAGTTAATTTGCAACCATCAGTTGAATTTACATTAAAATAGTTATATTTTTAATTAAAAATTTTAATTTTTTACAAAAAAAACGAATTTTCAACTAAAATTATGATTTTTCAAACAAAAAAATGAACTTTTAAGAAAGTAGTTCAACTTTCAACCATGGAATTGAATTTCCAACCTAAAAAGATGAGTTTTCAACGAAAAATGTAATAGTTAATATTTTAACAAAAAATATTTTGATAAAAAATAAAAAAATAGTTATATATTTTACCAAAAAACTGATTTTGTACCAAAACAGACGAAGTGTCAACAAAATACGTTAATTTTCAACCAAATAGATCAATTTTCTACAAAATAGCCAAATATATGAATTTTCTACAAAACAGTTAAATTTTTAACAAAAAATTTAATTTTCAACCGAAACAGATTAATTTTTTAATCAAACAGTTGCATTTTTAACTAAAATAGGTAACATTTCTACTAAAAGGGATACGTTTTCAAACCAAAAAGATGAATGTTTAACAAAATGCTTGATTTTGCAAAAAAAAAGTTTGTGTGTCAAGAAAGCAAAATAACTTCAATCAAATTGTTGAATTTTTCAGCCAAAAATACTAATTTTAAATAATATAGTTGATATGACTTTTTCACAATATTCTTGTATTTTCAACAAAATAATTCCATTTTGAACCAAATAATAAAATTTTTTAACCAAAAATTCAATAGTAGACCTTTCAACCGAAAATAATGAACTTTGTCTTCAACTTCAACATTTTCTTATTGGGTGGGAAGAATAATATTTTAAATAAAAATTGTCATTCATTTTGAATACTTTCTAAATATTAGGATAGAAAACTGGAAATTTTGCTCTAAAAATAATAACAAATAAGTTTAAAACATGCAAAATTTTATGACACTAATTTAACACTATTTTTTCAAATTTGTGACACTATTTACACTATTTTTGAACTCGGAAGTGAGTGCGAGACCTGAAATTAAAAATTAATTTAATTTGTAAATGCCATGCAAAAACGTTGGCATTTGATTAAAATTAATACCAAAATTCCGAAAAAACAATTTCTTGATGCTATAAAATGTGTTTTTCATTCAGTATATTTCAAATTTGATAATAATTTTTATAAACAAAAGTTTGGTACTCCCACAGGATCAGTTTTGTCTCCTATTTTAGCTGAAATTGTTATGGAGGATTTAGAGAATGAAGTTTTCCAAAAAATTGATTTTAATATTGATTTTTATGCAAGATATGATGATGATTAAGTACTTAGTGTACATAAAAATAATGTTAACACTCTTCTTAATGCGTTTAATAGTATACACCCAAGATTACAATTTACTGTTGAAATTGAAACTGAAGGAAAATTAAAATTTCTTTATATGAATTTATTTAAAACCGATGAAAGACATATTATCACTGACTGGCATAGGAACACTATTTGTTCAGGAAGAACACTTAGTTTTCTCTCAAATCACTCTATTCAAGATAAGATAGAAATTATTAAAAATTTGATTTATAGAGCCCTTAAATTATCACGTCCAGTTTTTCATGAAATAAATATTGAACTATGTAAACAAATTCTTTGTCTAAACCATTATCCTTTTGAGTTCATTGAAAAACATGCGCGTAACAGAATAAATTACATTAAAAACAAAAACAATGATCAAAATAAAATCAATGTTGGGAAAATTAGGCTTGCATACTATTTATAGAGTTCATTTTAAGAGCAATATGATTGTAAAATTGGGAAAAGATATATATGAAAACCAGAAATAGAAGGAAAATTTATTACATTCAAAAATATCATCACATTGTGAAGAAATTTTGTTTCCTGTCCAGGGATCAATAGAAGACATACATCTCACGGAAAAAAATAATATGAGGATTAAGCTGATAAAAGATGATAATTCTATTCGAGATGATTCCTCAATAATTAGACAAATGTTGTATCTCAAAAACACCAGAGATAGAAGAAAAATTCAAATAGGATCATATAGAGGAAACCATACAGATGTTTTTATAACATATTGAAATGCGGATTCTAATGTATATACATGTTTTTTTTTTGTGAACCAAGGATCAATAATCATATTCTACGAGTCTTGAAAAATGCTAAAACCATGCATAACTCATTTTTTTCAAAAAATTGATTTATCAATTTTCTTTCTCTCACTACACATATGGCTATCGATATCAGCAGATTACTTTACTCATGGACAAAACATAACTAAAATAAAGAATTGTATTTTTATTTGAGGCAGCATCACAATTTATGACATAGATATTCAGTTTTCTTAAATTTAAAAAATTGTATTTTTTAAATTAAGAAACCATTGGTTCAGGCTATAGCGATAAATATTCCAAACTATCTTATTAGTAGAGCAGTTCAGATTTCTCAAGAAAAGAAACGGTTTTTGTCAAATAATATCAATTTCGCACATTTTCAGAATGTTTTTTGAAAATGTTTATTTGAAACATATTCTTTCTCTGATATAGAGACAAACAGATATTTTACTGAATTAAACAAATATTTGTTTGATTCAACTAAAATTTATTTTATGCAAAAACACCATTAATTAAATCAAACAAATTTTATTTGAATCAAACGAATTCTGCTTTTGATACAGGATCAAACAAATGTTTGTTTGATTCGAAGAAAATTTTTTCTCAAAACAGGAAATAGGTTGATTTCTCACTAAAATAGGGGAATAACAGGAAAATGAATTGTTTGAATAAAATTAATGTAGGTACCATATTAAATTCAATTGAAACGCTTAAAATTACTAAAATTTCATGTTGATATACATGACATTTTCAACGAAATAGTTCAATTTTTAAACAAAAGAAATTAATTTTCTATAAAAAGAGATGAATTTTCCACTTGAGAGTTAAGTTTTCAAGCTAAAAAGTCGAATGTTTAACATAAGTAGTAGAAAAGTCGAAAATAGTTGACTTTCAAGTCCGAAAAGATTAATTATTTTCAACCAAAAAGTTGCATTTACAATTAAATATTTACATTAATATTTCAAAAAATTGATTTTCAACAAAAACAACGAATTTTCAACAAAATAGTTCCATTTACAACCAAAAGAAATTAATTTGTAACTAAAATTAATTTTTAACAAAGCAGTTCAACTTTCAACCAAGTAGTTTGGATTTTCAATGAAAAAATATGAATTTTTCGGCAAAAAATGTAATATTTGATATTTTAATCAACAAATATTTTAATTGTAAATAAAAGTCAGTTGAGTTTAACTAAAAAAGACGAATTCTTAACCAAGTATGTGAATCCTCAACCAAGAAAGATTTTTTACTCAGAACAGAAAAAAATCTCAACGAAATTGTTGAACTTTCTAAACAAAAAGGCGGATTCTCTACAAAATAAAATTTTTACCATTTTCCAACCAGAAAATATAAATTTTCAACCAAAAAGTTAATTTTCAACAAAATAGTTCAATTTTTAACTAGACACGAACAGTTTTCAACTGAAAACGGAACAGTTAAATTTTCAGTTCAACAAATTATTTTTTTAACAAAAAAAAAAACAGGAATTTGTAAGCAAGTTGTTTAATTTACAACTAGAAACTATCAGTTTTCAAACAAAAATGGAATAGATAAATGTTCTGTTAACAAGAATTTTGGACCCAAAAAAAACGAATTTTTAACAAAATAGTTTCATCTTTAAACAAGAAATATTTTTCAATCATGTTAGAAAAAAATGTCTACTAAATTGTTCAATTTTCAAGACAAAAAGACGAATTTAGAAAAGAACATTTCTAAAAATTATTAACCCCAAAATATAGATTTTCAACCAAAAAGTTAATTTTCAACAAAATAGTTAAATTTCATATTTCAATAATAGAATTTTTAACTCAAAAAGACGAATTTTTAACAAAACAATTGAACTTTCAACTCAAAAATATAAATCCCCAACAAAAAAGTTCATTTTTAACCAAATTCTTGAATTTTCAATCAAAAATGATAATTTTTCAATCAAAAATGTTCAGCAACTCAATTTGTACAATAAAAAATGAATTTTCAACGAAATGCAGGAATTTTTAACCAAATGGTTGAATTTTAAACTAGAAACTATTTAATTAGATTTTTTAATTTAATTTAATTTTTTTAATTTAGTTTAATTCACAACTAGAAACTGTCGGTTTTCAAAGGAGAATGGAATAGTTAAGTTTTCAATTTAAAAAAATTCTACCCCCCCCCCCAAAAAAAACAAATTTTCAACAAAATAGTTGAATCTTCAAATAAGAAATATTTTTCAATCATGATAGAAAAAAATGTCAACCAAATTGTTTAATTTTTCAAGACAAAAAGGTAGACATTTTAACCAAAGAAGATGAATTGTGAACCAAAAATATAATCGCTGACTCTGCAATTAAAAAGAATGATCTTTCATCGAAAAATATTTGATTTTTTTATTCTATGAATTCATTTCGCATTTAAGCGAAAAATTGAAAAAAGGGGAAGTTTCTTGAAAGCAGGAAAAAAAGAAGATTTTTTTAAAAATAAGTCGAAGATCGTGTCCAGCAACATGTCCAGGATCCTCCGAGGTTCCTGTACAGTTTCATTCGCCAAATTCCGGTACAGGAACCATCCAGATTAAACTGTCCAGGTTCGTGTGCAGGTTCGTGTGCAGGTTCGTGTGCAGGATTGTGTCCAGCAACATGTTCAGGATCCTCCAAGGTTTCTGAACAGTTTCATTCGTCAAATTCCTGCACAAGAACCGGCAAGATTACCTGTGCAGGTACGTATGCAGAATTGCGTGCAACAACATGTCCAGGATCCTCCGAGGTTCCTGTGCAGTTTCATTATCCAAATTCCTGCACAGAAACTGTCAAGATTACCTGTGCATGTTCGTGTGCAGGATTGTGTCGAGCAACATGTCCAGGATCCTCCGAGGTTCCTGAACAGTTTCATTCTCCAAATTCCTGTACAGAAACTGTCAAGATCACCTGTGCATGTTCGTGTGCAGGATCGCGTCCAGCAACATGTCCAGGATCCTCCGAGCTTTCTGTACAGTTTCATTCACCAAATTCCTGAACAGAAACCGTCAAGATTACCTGTGCAGGTTCGTGTGCATGATTGTGTTCAGCAACATGTCCAGGATCCTCCGACGTTCCTGTACAGGAATTTTCAGCTGGGTATAGAGGACGAAGGTACAAAAAGTGATGCGAAAAGCGAATCTACGTATTACCTTTGATCCGATTATACACTCTACCTATATAATAATCCTCTTTAGTAAAGGTTATTTTACCTCCACATTAATTTTCAACAAGCTTTCAATAAGTCTTGTATTTATATATTACCGTCGCTTGAATAAAAAGTAATCAGATTATATGAACTAGAAAAGCTTCAGCGATTGAAAACTCAATTTAAAACTCGTCAATATCAGAAAACTGTTTTACTCAGTTTGCATGATGTAAACTATAACTTTTTTTTATTTGGTATGAAAGAAATCTTTCTTGCTTTTGACAAACTAAAGTGCTTTTATATAGCAAAAGCTTCTGAAGCAGATTTGCATTTCAGAGAAACTAAAGAGCGAGAAACAAGTCCTTTTCTGTATTTCATATGTCGTTACTTGCCTTTTTTTCTATTTCTCTTTATATTTTTGAGATTTTTTCTTTTTTTTTTTACATTGAACGAGAATTTTTTTAAAGAATTATAATACGGATTTAGAACAAAGGAATTTAAAAAAAAATCCCCGTTCCAAGGAATATTTCTGAATTATAAATGAAAATTTTATTATAGTGTTCGTTGCAAATTCATCCTTTCTTAGTTAAAAATTTAACTACTTGGTTAAAAGTTAAACTCTTTTTTTTTTAAAGTACTTTTTTTGTTTGAAAAAAATGTTTAACTATTCTATTTTTGGTTGAAATTTTATCCTTTTTGGATGAAAATTCAACTATTTGTTCACAAATTTATGTACTTGTGGAAAATTCATCTTTTTTTGTAAAAAATTAATCTTTATGGTTGAAAATTAATCTTTTTGGTATAAAATTCAACAAGAAGAAGATTGAAGATTCATCATTTTAGTTGGACATTCATCAGTTTGGTTGAAAATTAATTTCTTGAACTGAAAATTTAACTGTTCCATTTTTTATTGAAAATTGATCTTTCCTAGTTACAAATTTAGCAATTTGGATAAAAATTTGTCTTTTTTAATTGAAAATTCAACTATTTCATTAAAAATCCACGTATTTTGTTAAAAAATCGATTTTTTTGTAGACAATTATCTTTTTCTTTGAAAGTTAATCTTCTTGTTTAAAAATTCTTTTCTCTTGAAAATTAAAATATTTCAGTTCAATATTTATCATATAAGTTGAAAATTCATCTTTTAGGTTGGAAATAAAATTACTCGGTTGAAAGTTAAACTCTTTTGTTGAAAATTAATTCTTTTTGGTTGAACATTCATTTGAATGAAAAATTAATCTCTTTGTTTGAACATTCATTTTTTGACTAAAAATGTAATTATTCAATTTTTTGTTGAAAATGATCTTTTTTAGTTAAAAATTCTTTTTTTTTGTAGAAATTAATCTTCTTGGTTGAAAATTTATCTTTTTGGTAAAAGAATTCAGGATTTCAGAGAATTCAGGAAACTATCTGAATTAATGGAATTCAAGGAATTCGAGTAATTCAGGAAATTCAAGGATTTTTAGGAATTCCGAATATTCAAGGAATTCAAAGCATTTAGGGAATTCTGAAAATTCATTAAATTCCAAGAATTCAAAGAATTCAGAATAGTCGTGCAATTTAGGGGATTTAGGGAATTTCTAATAATCAAGGAATTCCGAATATTTAAGGAATTCCAGAGTTTCCGTATATTCAGGGAATTCCGAGAAATCAAGGATTTCATAACATTTAAGAATTTCAGAGAATTGAAGGATTTCAAAGATTATTGAGAAGTCAGAGAATTCAAAGAAATTGAATTGAGAAATTAAAGGAATTAAAGGAGTTCGAAGAATTCAGGGAATTCAGAATAATCAATGAATTAAAAATATTTAAGGATTTCATAGAATTAATGGAATTTGGAGAATTTAGAGAATTCTGAATATTCAAGGTAATCAGTATATTCAAGAAAATCAGTATAATAAAGGAATTTAAGGATTTCATGGAATTCAGAGAATTTCAGGGATTTCAGAGTATTTCAGAGCAGTGGAACTCAAGGAATTTGAGGAATTCATAATATTCAGAGATTTTTAGGAATTCAATGAATTCAGAGAATTCGGAATATTCAAGGAATTCAAGGATTTCAGGGAATTCAGAGATTTTCAGAAATTTTAGAGCATTTAGGGAATTTAAAGAATTCAGACAATTTGAGGAATTTTCCGAGAATTCAGAATATTTAATGAAATTTTAAATTGATAGAATTCTAAGATTTCTGACAATCAAGGAATTAAGCAAATTTAAGGAATTAAAAAAGTTGATAGAATTCATGGAATTTTTAAAATTCAGAATATTCAAGGAATTAAGAATATTAAACGATTTCAAAGAATTCATGGAATTCAGAGATTTTTTGGATATTTAATATTAATGGAATTCAAAGAATTTAGGGAGTTCTGAATATTCAAGGATTTCAGAGAATTCATAGAATTCAGGGATTTCAGGGAATTTGAGGGATTTCATAGCATTTAAAGAATTCAAGAAATTTTTAAAATTCCGATTTCAAGAAAAAAAAAGAATTTGAGGAATTCAGAGATTTTTAGAATTTCAGAGAATTCAATGAATTCAAGTAATTCAGAATATTCAAGGAATTCAAGGATTTCAGATAATTCAGAGATTTTCAGAAATTTTAGAGCATTTAGGGAATTTAAAGAATTCAGAGAATTTGAGGCATTTTCCAGGAATTCAGAATATTTAAGGAAATTTTAAATTGATAGAATTCTAAGATTTCCGAAAATCAAGAGAATCAAGCAATTAAGCAAATTTAAGGAATTAATAAAGTTTATAGAATTCATGGAATTCTTAAAATTCAGAATATTCAAGGAATTAAGAATATTAAACGATTTCAAAGAATTCATGGAATTCAGAGATTTTTTGGAGCGGAGGAGAGTGTACAGGGACCGTGGTGGGAGATGACGAAACTGCGCAATTTAAAATAAGTGCGTGTAGGGGGTTTCAACTAAGTGAACTTTAAAATAAGCGGCCTTTAAAATAAACGGAAGTTTACTGTATTTAGAATCCCGCCGAAAAAGGAATTATGTGGACGATAAAATATGCCGGAAGAAAAGAATAAAATCCGGCAATATATGCCGAATGAAAAAATTAAAATCCGGCAAAATATGACGGAAACGAGATTTAAAATCCGATATAGAATAATTTGAAATTTAAAGAATTTGAGATAGAGAAAAACTTTGAATTGAAAGTGTTGAATAATTTTAGATTTGAAAGAGTCAAAATTGTTTTATTTTTTTTTTTCGAATTCAAATTGTTCAAAATTGCAGGATTAGAAATAGTAATTGGACTATTATTATTTCAGAAAGATCGAATAATCCTTCAAAATTATACAATTCAATTTTAAAGTACAGGAAACAATATTTTAAATATATAAAGCGTTCAAAATGGAATACTTTTTTGATTAGAAAATTCATTATTGTATGGAACGACAAATTATGCATTCAATAATGCCTGTTTTTAAATTTAAATGGTTAGAAATTGTACAATTTCCAATTGAAAGCTTTAATGCTTGAACAATCAAATTTAAACTTTTAAAAATTAAATAATTTTGTATTGCAAGTATTTCATTGAAAAAAAAGTTGTAATAGTTGAACCATTTCCCGTGCTTATTTTGAAATGTGTCGATTTTTTTGTCCTAAATGTACAATTGTTTAATTTGTATGGCTTCCACTTTGGAATTGTACCATTTTCAATGTTTTTTTGGGGACTGTTTAACTTTGATGGCGCTGAATTTGGATTTACATAAACTTTGAAGACTAATTTGACATTGTACAATTTCGCATTGTTTTTCTAGACATTAAGCACTTTCCATTATTTTTTTTTTCAGATTACAAATTATTCAATTTTTAAGGCTCGAATTAAAAAATGTAAATGACCAGGAAAAATGTTTGATGACCGACAAACAAAACAAGAAATTACCGAGACATTTTTTCTGAATCCTAAGTGCATTGATATTTACTGTTATGATGCCGTTTTTAATGTGAATTACCTGATTGCAGGATGTTTCACTTAACAGAAATGCAATCAAGAATGCTGGAAGTGTGAATAAAAAAAGAGCAAATTAAAAAAAAAGTAATCATATACTTCTCTAAGAATTAGTCTCTATATTCTATAGCATAAATCAAGGAATATTCTCACGAGAGCCGTATAGTAATCAAGATGAGTCTTAGATTTTTTCCCGATCCGTTTTTTTTTTTCCTAAACAGCTTTTGCTTACATTTCTCATCTCCTTCTTTATTGACGCCTATTGATCAGAAACGATATCAAACTAGGAAGTCACATACTATTATTCTTGTTTTTATATTTATTCCTCTTTATAGTTTATACCTGAAGAAGTAGAATTATATGAATTTAAAATTAACATTTAATTAATCATCACGTTTATAACCGACAAGGTTTTTAAATCAGGTACTTGCAATTCACTCTTCATTGGCTCTACTTGGCTTGTCATTACTCGGGGTAATTGGCATTGAATATCAATGCAGGATTCGTCTTCCAACCGATTTAATAGTGACGTAATCGCACACTAAATTCAGATTTACGACGAATCCGTCAGCAAAATCATGCCGCCATGAAGAAATTTTACAAATGCTTTAAAGTTTAAAGTCTCGCTTACTTATCAGACTTTTACTCGGATACCGCAGAGAATTATATATGCCTGAGAAATATGTCGGATAACCGTTACTAGGAAGGGAAGCTCAACAGGATTATTTCATCTTCATTTCCATTTCCATTAGAGGAGGAAAATGCCATTACTTTTTCTCTTTTGCTTCGGGCTGTCGGGGATGATTTTTCAACTACCACTTCATAATCGCATTCCAGTACTGCCATACGTCCTAGACATCTTTTTTCATTATTGCTTCCTCTTCGGTACTCACATTACCTTTTCAAAAATCATAAATTTTCAGTTTTCTTATATATCTACTTTCACATTTCTTTGTTAGTGGATTTTATTTCTTTACTCCTGACAAATAAATAGTACAAGTTCTCAAGTTTTAAACGTTCCTACATCATCTGCGAAATATTGTTTATGTTAAGATATAATTTTTAGGAAAAAGAAAGCGACTGTTTGCAAGAAAAGACGTAAGTCGAATTATGGGAATTTCGAATCGGGATTTTTCTGCGTTGACTAACGAAGAGAAATCGTGACTCAGATGTTCTTTATCGAGTGAAATTTGATATATTGATGATTATTTTCCTCTAATCTGAATCTTTTCTCATATACAATTTGTTCCGTATATTACATAAAGATCCATAAAAGCTTTTGTAAAAAGTTTATCTCTCCTTTCAATAAAAAGTTTCTCTAAACGGGTCATTATGAATCAGGTTTTATGTCGTGGTCCAGGTGCGTTATAAATTTTCTCATATTGCTCGTTGATAACATCATGCACAACGTTGAAACAAAAACGAAACACGATTTAGACTCCTCTTATCCACGGAAGTGTTGCAAATGTACCGTGACTTCAGCAAGAAGAATGGAGCTTATCACTCATCGCTAGAAATTATAGTAACCCAGTGACCCACGGGAGATCCTCGGAACCGTTACCGTTGAATAACGTTGCCTGCTTCGTATAGAATATAGATTGTAACAATTTGCCGCGCCAATTCCGCCAACGTATTTTAATAGAAGAACGCGCTAATGCAGTCTCATTTTCATAAAGAACTGTAGGGGAAATATGTTATAGTAGTCGCGCAAAATTTACAATTTTTTAATCAAATTTATAGTAAATTATTGAGAAGAATAATTCATACGCTGTGGCAACTTAGGAAGGTTTAACTTCAGCATTCAGAGGCGAAAACGTTCATAACTAAAAAGTATCACATATTGATTTTAAAAACGAATAATTTTAAGGGCGAATAGTACCAATAATCCTTCAACATATTATTAAGAAAGCCATAATGTTTTGTATAATGCCAGCAAGGCCGTAGGCGCAGGTCTAGGAATACCTGGAAATAGGGCAAAAGTCATGGATTTTTATTGGCCAAGAAAAGTCAGGAATTTAAGAGAAAAAAAAACTTGCAAAAGTCAGGGAATTTTTATCAAAGACACTTTAAATAACTGTAAAGGATAATAAAATTTAAATTTTAAAATTTCAATTTGATATATGTTTATTCCGTTTATGAAAGTTTCTATGTTAAAAATGTAAAAATTAGGGAATTTTGAAAATGAAGTTTTGCGTACACCCTGATATAATATTCTTGTCAGTAATGTATTTGCCTTATTTTTCTATTTCTTAATTTTTTGCAGTTGCTTTCTCCATATTTTTAGTCCTTTTTGGTTGAAAATTCCATTGTTTTGTTGACAATTCATTTTGTTTTTAATTCGCTCGTTTCTTATTTGAAATTAAAATCTTTTTTTGTTGAAATATTTACTATCACATTATTCGTTGAAAATTCATCCGTTTTGTTGAAAGTTGAACTATTTTGTGGAAATTTTTTTTTTTCATTGAAAATTCAACTACTTGGGTAAAAAAATTATATTTTTGATTCAAGGTTTATCTCTCTGGTTTGAAATTTAACTATTTCGGGATGACTAGTCCATCCCCGTTTCCAACTCTCCCTGTTATTCGGGACGACTATACACAGCTCTTTTTTGTTTTGAATTAATTTTTTAACTAAAAATTTAAGTTTTCCACTTTTTCTTGAAAATTCATATTTTTCAGTTGAAAATTCGTCTTTTTTAGTAGAAAACTAATCTTCTTGAATGGAATTTTCTTCTTTTATGGTTAAAAATGCAACTGCTTAGTTGAAAATGAACTATTTTGTTAAAAATTCATATTTTCGGGTTAAAAATTAAACTGTTTTATAGTAAATTCGTTTTTTGACATAGAAGTTCAACAATATGGATGAACTTTTTTTTCTTTCTTGACTAAAAATATTTATTTGTTGAAAATTCGTCCTTTTGATTGAAAAGTTCGTTTTAGTTGAAAATTCGCCTCTTTGGTTAAAAATTGGAATATTTTGTTGAAAATTCGTCTTTTTTTATTTTTGGTTGAAAATGTACCTTTTTTAGTTGAAAATTCAACTTTGTTTGAGAAATAATATATTTGGTTGAAAAATCGTCTTTCTTAGTATATAATTCGTGTTTTTGGCTTGAAAATTTAACAATTTGGTTGAAAATGCAACTATTTTTGGTTGAAGTTTAATCTTCTTTTATTGAACATTCGACCATTTCGTTGAAAATTCATCTTTCTATGTTAACAATTCAACTATATGTTCAAAAGTTCAACGGTTTTGTCGAAAATTCGTCTCTTTTACTTTAAAGTTCATTTATTTGGTTGTGAATGGAACTATTTGGTTAAAAATTAATTTTTATTTTTTGAAAATTCAACTATTTAGTTGAAAAATCATATTTTTATTGAAAATTAATTATTTTTTGAACATTCATGTTTTCGGTTTTAAAAGTCAACTATTTTCTTTAAAAATCGACTTTTTAGCTTGAAAATTCAAGTATTTCTTTAAAATATCAATTATTATGGTGAACATTTAATTATTGTTTTGAAAATTCATCTTATTTTTGTCGAAAATTCAACTGTTTACTTAAAAATTCGTCCTTTTCAATTGAAAATTAATCTTTTGTGGTAGAAAATTCATCTTTTTTGGTTGAAATAAATAAATAAATTCAACATTTTATTTGACATGTTTGATTACAATGCTGGCCTTTAAACGGTAATGGTCAGGGAAAATAAAAAATTGGTTTTGCGACTACAAGAATACTCAAAATCAGTTTTTTTTTATCTCACATTTTCGCAGATTTTAATAAATTTAAATGACCTATGCATATAAGAGTGGTACGCAATATGAACCAATTTTATAATTTCTTGTTCGATTTTTTTCAGATAATAATATGATTTTATACAAAAGCTTAAAATGCGGTAATTTTTTCTAAAGTTTCAAGTTCCTGGAATTTGAAATATCTAAAATCTAAAATTCTGATAAGTCCTAATCTGAAGATTAAAGTTTGTTGAAGATGTTCAAAGTACCCGAAATTTAAAATGTTCTTTAGACGAAGGTTAAATAGTTCTGAGTGAATTCTTTTCACCGCATTCCTTCCGAATTAAGCCACAGCATGGTAAGAATGACATCACTGCCTTTTATCGAAGAACCGATCGATGAAACGAAAATGTTTGAAGGTGGAAGGCAATTTTAGTTAATTTCCTGAAAGCGATGGGGAAACCCCTATTTTATGTGGTAATGCGACGTTGGGCCTACGACAGTAAATATTAAATGCAAAATACCATCGTAAATTCAAAATTGTTACCCTGGTAGCACACAATTTCATTAGTGGAATATATTTGATGTCACGAAGCTCATGCTTATGCGCCTGAGACCCGCTTCCTATTGGTATTATCATGCAAACGAGGAGAGATTTACACACAGAGAGTTATTGACACCTAAAATATATGCACCACATTTAGTCAGATAAAAAATTGTTGAAACAAAAGTATCCTCTTGCTTCTTTTGTTTTGAACCACGGAAATCAAAGATATTCGCGTACACGGAAATATCTTTTTGTAACAAACAGTATTATTTGACTGCTAGATTGGATTCAGTTTGTCAGTTTATCGCAAAAGGAAAATGTTAACTGCCAGAAGTATTGTAATTTTAATGTAGTATAGTTATGTAATTGTCAACTATGTTTCCATTGCGAAACGTTTTGTGGTATCAGTTAATAAATTTGACTAACAATTAGTTAAATTTAACTAATTCAAATTCAAAGAAAATATTTTTTATTGTTTTTGTTATTACATATTGGAATAAGAATAAGTGTGTTTTAGTCTTCTAAATGTTTTGTATTCTTCGGATTGAGCGTATATATTTGAGTTTTATCTTTCAGATTTATAGGCTTATCTGTTCAATCTAGTAGATTTCTGTATATTCGGGTTTAACTTTCGGATTAAGGATTTTCCATTTCCATAAGTTTATATTCTCAGTTATTAAGATGACATTGAGTTATGGAAAAAATGTCTGTAAAGTATATAAAAAGTAGGGTTCAAAGTTTGGTTTCTTAATTACTTCTATAGGAAGAATCAATGTTAGCATATAATTATCTATACATATAAAGACGTCTATATAGAATATGATGATTGATCATATATTATATTCACTTTTATGATAGGGTCAAAAGATATAAGCTTAAAATGATAAGTTTAATTTAAATGAGTGATTTCAGCATTTTTTTGACCGCATATAGTCTTTTATGTTTGATACTTAGTATCTTTAAAATGGATTTTGTGATCTTAGAAAACCATTTTAATTAAATTTATTCAAATCTAACGAAAACAATAAGTATACCACAGGAGGGATGTGCGTATGTAGAATGTGCATTGGAAAGTTTCGGCCTTCAAAAAAGCAACTGGGTCCCATTCAAGTTTCGCGAAAGATACTGATTCAATTAAATACCTGCAGAACCTGCTTCCTTTTACACTTTTGAACAGACTGGAAAGATATTTTTTTAAAAGGAAAATATTTAAAAAAAGGATTAAAAATTTTTTAAATTGTACAATTTTGAAAATATCCAATAATTTTTTACTCAATTATTAAAAACACATTTTTTCAACTATCTTATTTTGTTTGAATGTGAGAGACTCTAAAGTGTGCAGTGCTTTAAAATAGCCAAGTTTCAAATACCACAAAAAAAACTTATAAACAGTAAATCTTAAGGGGGTTTAATAATAGACAAACATGTGGCATCAACTGCTTATAGAATTCTGGTCTTAATAGTCTGGATATTTTACAGTTTTACAAACTAGTTAAGCACATGACCCAATAAACCAATATACATATAGATTTTATCCAATAAATATTGTTATTAATATCTTTATTTTAATTCTTGGAATATGTCAAATGAAAAAATAATTAAAAATTTTAAAACTACAAGTGAGTCAATCAATCTTTATGTAAACCGATTTGAATTTAAAACAAGTGTTTTAGGAAGTTTTACGAAACTCTAGTAATTCTAATTAATATGGCAATTCTGCACTACAGTAGTGTAAAGTACTTGCACTGCCATCTTCAACCCAACATTTATGCTCGCGTTACTCGCGTAAATGAATACTTTCATGCTTGGGTGCAAATGAATCTATTAACCTTGTTATTTCTATACCATGAGAAGTTTGAAACACTTACTTTTGACAATTATTTTAAAGATTATCAGAGTGCTTTACCGCGAAATTGGTTATCTCACTAAGAAAAATGGACTATACCGCTTATAATATTGGATTTTTAAATTTTAGAGTGCAATCTACAGATATTTAGTCGTACAATCTAGATATTAGATTTTATAATTTACGGTTTTAAAAATTAACATCCAGATTGTACGGCTTAGTATTTATAGATCGCTGTCTCAAATTTTTAAATCCAAGACCAAAAACGGTATAATCCATTTTTCTCCGTGTTGTTATTGAAAATTTCAGAATTACTGTACATTGATAGATAATGAATTGATGGTAAAAGTTGTAGGTTACTGGTCTAAAAGAATCTAATCTAATCTCTCAGAATGTCATAGGAATAAATCCTGGTCGAAACCAATATATACCATTAAGCCATATCCCGTTCGGGGTAAGGGTGACTGACTCGATGAGGAAGGGAGTAATGTAGGGGAAGGGGGTATAGATTTTTAGATTGATCTAGAATTCTCGTGTTATTTATTTAAATAACTCGTTCGTTCCGCAACACTGCTCCGACCCAGGTTGCTGATCAATCTCGCTAGCGATCACCCCAAGTGAAGAGCCTCACAAAGTAATCATGTAAAACTCCCCACTCGGGCCCATTAGTTTCTGGGAACTTGATAGTTGATACGCAGAAAAAAAAGAACCGATTTAACAATATCTTTAGTGAATCGTTTTCATTAAAGAAAGTGGTTTGAATGATCTTCTCAAACGAAATTACGCGTTTCAAATCGGACCTCAACATTTAAATGATTTTAATCTACTAACTTTAATTCATACGTCATAAATGAGAAAATTCCACTTAAGGGTAAATTTGTTCTTTTTTTCGACATTTTTTAATTGGATCGAAATTTTTGAGGTTATGATATCATAATTCATGAAAAAATGTAAGTGTCAGAGTGTCAGATACTGTTAGTGAATATCCGTAAAGTAGGTGGTAAATAAATACATAAATAAAATGTTTAATTTATAATCATAGTGAATCGATCACTATCGGAAATAGCCGCTTGACATAAACTTTCAAATCGGTTCCTTGTTTCTCGGTAGATCAAACTTTCAGAGGAATATTACTTTACTTTATTGGTAAGTTCGAGAAAATGGAAGTAGAAGTTGACAATCTGAAAATGACACCAACCTAAAATAGGAGCAGGCTCGGCTGCAGATTATACGATACAAAATTCAGCTATCAACTTAAGAAATAATTTAAAAAACATTCCCGAGATATTAAAATTCTGCGCACGGATAAGCAAAATTTAATGTAAAAAAGTTAGTCAATTCCGAGAAAATTGATCAAGATTTTTGAGATTAAAATTTAATGGATTTTACAACTCAGGTTTTGGATAACCATTAAAAACCAGATTTGTATGACAGTATGACATACATTTTTTCTACAAATTCGAAAAAATAAGAAAATATGTTTTTTTTTTCATTTAATTTGAATAATTTCAAGAAATATCAATGTTAAAAGGTTAAAAAAATTATTACTACGTTACAATTTTATTTCAAATTAATAAAAAATATTGTATCAAAAATTGATATTTCGATAAAATCTTTTTACCACAATGTGTATTTAATTCATTAAGAGTTTTTTATGCAATATACCCATTTTTGATAAAAATGTTGGATATCTGGTTCTGTACTGCCACCCTTTTTTACGAAAAATTCAAACACGATTCTTAATATATCTAAAAGTCAATTCTAAAATATTATTAACGACTTGAAAGTGTGAAACTTGTACTTGATGAGAATACTTTCATGATTACTGAAGATGAAATTATTAACCAATTAATGCTAACAAATCACATTGAAGCATAAATTATTTGTTTACACTTATTTTATTTGTAAGATGTATAGTGCTTATCCCCTTGGTATATAATCTAATATATAAAATAAAAATATGTTATTTAGTACATTTAAAAGTAGTCTCAAAAACATTTAACCCAAAGATAATTTTTATCGGTTTTTACAGACGCAAGTTACTTTTTATAGATCATGAAAAAAGTAATGGCAATAATATTTACAATCTTCCGTCCAACACAACATGAAAATATCGAACACAGACTATTTAATTTCCATAAAGAAAGTTTTACTTATGGATTTTAAAGAAGCGACAGTTTGAGATCGACCAACTTTTTTTACGCATTTCATTTACTTTCATCCACACTTTCTATCAAATAAATGCCAAAGACTCATCTGTTTTTAAAACTCCATCGATAAAGAGATTCCATACTGCATAACCATAACAATTTTCAATAAAAAAGAATACCTAAAATCTCTGACTAACAATGAGTTAAATTTTGAAATTGGCTTAGAATAAATTCAGGGTTGCTACAAAATCCCAATTTCGAAATTCCCTGACTTTTCTCTGACCAATTTCCCATTTCCTCTGCCCGTTGTAAATTTTTCTTTCATGTATAAAAACGGTCTTACACCTATGTCCTAGGAAATCAATAAAGTTAACGCAAAAAAAGTTTTTTTTGTTGTATATTTATCTTAAACCTATTTCACTATGCGTTGGAATCGATTTTAACTGAAAGTTGTTTGCAAATTACATTTTTTTGTTTTTGATCCCAGCTCTTTGGCATCATAAGAACAACTTAAGGCCAAATTAAAAAAAAAATCGAACAGGCCCTTTTTGAAAAAATGTCGATTTTTCTGTTTAAATAATTTTTAATAAAGAGCTGCGGCACGGAAGGCATCTTTTAGGGCGCCAAGACTGATGTATATCAATAATAACAGTGCTGTTCTCCTCTTTCTGTTCAATAGTAATTTCGTGTTATCAAGATTTGTAGAAAATATTTTTCACGGCAGTAAATGTTTTAAAGATATGGGTTAAATTACCGTCCGCTGAAGCATTTTAACAAAAGTTGGTATCGCATTCGTCACATTTTTTAACGAAAAAACCTAGCATCTCCAGCATTTTCGGTGTTTGAATGTATTCTTTATACTGATTTCGTGATTAAATTATGTAATTAAAAATTATTCATGACTGAAGACTAAATAACAAGATCTTCATTGATTACACTGGCCCGTGTAGAAAAATCTTCTGGCGCTGACTCGGCCCAGATCAGACTGTCTGCACGGAGAAAAATGGATGTTTGAACGTAACATCTAGATGTTCAGGTTTAACATATTTTATGTCAAATATAGTCGTTAGATTCCAATGCGCGATGCGCATGCGCTCGGACGATTTTAACATCTGAATGTTTTTCAGTTTAACATAAAAATATGTTTACGCCTAACATCTCAAAAAGATAGTAGATGTTCGGCATGAATATCTGCATGTTAGGCGGTACAATCTTACCCTTTGAACATCTAAATTTAAACATCTATTTTTCTCTTTTCTTTCCAGTCTTGACGCTAGTTATGGACTGGTCAGCCCCTAGTTAGAGGCCGGCCAGCCGCTAACTGGACTCTTTTATTTTTTTTTTTAAATTGGAAAAAAACAATTTTCCACAATAAATGATTTTAGCTAATCAACGACAAACCTGGACCAGACCAGACTGTCAAGATGATATGAAAAAAGTCTTGTTTCAATAGTGTGAATTTCTTATTTTCGATCATTTTAGACACCTTATAACTTTTTCGAAATATGTCTAAAAAAGTGTGCTGAGCGAACTTGGAAATTTGTTTGGTCTTGGGTAACTGATAAGCGCCAGTCCGGGGCCAGACTAGACCTTCCAAACTAGACGCTCTTCATTCAGTCAGACCTGGGCAAGACTAGCGCCAGTCATGGGCCAGAACAGAATTTCCGGATTAGACAGTCTAGATACAGCCAGACCTGGGTCAATCCTGACACCAGACTGCCATGATATTTTTCCACGCGGGGGTTTTGGTGTAATTATATTGACAGTTTGCGAATGCATGCTTCACTTAACGGTGAATATCTATGCAGAAACTATTTTTAAATGTATATCTTTCGTTAAGTTTACATGAATAAATACTGCGAGATTGCTGAGTAATCATCATCAGGAAGGCCACTATTTTTTAAATTTTTTCTCCCGGTTTTCTCCCGGTTCTCCCAGTAAATATTCGTGATTTCTCCCGGTTTAGAAAAAATATATACTCGATAAGCATCAGCAAACTTTTTTGCAAAAAATCTGTTGACTTTGAATCATATAAACAATTTAAATATCTTTATTAAACCAATTTTTAAATATTTTGTTTTAAACATTTTTTAAACAATAATTAATCATTTCTAACTGAAAACGTGGACAATTTAATAACAAAAAGAAGTTTAATAATATTGTGTGATTTCTAATTCGAAGTGCTAAAAATTAAACATTATTTAAATTGAAGAATCACAAAATTGAATTATTTCGAATTAAAATTTCGAAAATAATACAATATCAAAACGTTAAAAATAGAATATTTTAAGATTCGAATTTTGGAAAATAGATCATTTAAAATTCCGAGGAATTGAAATTCTATTATTTATAATTTAGAGCGTTCAAAATAAAAAAATTTTGAATTTGAATCATTTTAAATTCAGAGCAATTAAAATTTGACAATTTGAAATCTAGAACTAAATTGAATCTTCCAAAGTCAAAGCTTCTGAAATTCTACAATTTTAAATTGTTGTTAAATAACAAAATTATAATTTAAAATTAAAGCTGATGAGACAAATTTTTCTGAAGTCAAAAAATGAATTGATTAAAAAAAAACGATAAAAATAAATATTAATTTTAAATGGGAAACTCGCAAACGCTTCAAAATTTCAATTATTTTAAGAAAATTTAAATCTTAAAAAAATTTAAGAACTTTTAAATTGCTGATTGTATTTTCAAAAATTCAACCAATTAAACTTAAATTGCAAAATTAAAACTTCTGAAAGGGAAAAATAAAATATTTGGCGTTCAACATGAAAATTCAGAACTTTAAAATTGTAACCATTTAAAATTTTCCAAATTATTCAATTACTGATGTATAAATTTCAGAAAGTTTCATTTTTATCTAGTTTTATTTTTAACTCAATTTTTAATTTCAAATCTTCCTTTAGAATTATTATACATTCTTGAAAATTTTTAATCAAATATTTTTCAATTTGAAATTGATGTTTGTTTAAATCTTTAACTAAAAATCGGTATATTTTAAGATATTACATTAAAAATAAAAAAATAATAAAAAAACACAAGATTGCTGTATTATGAATGCAATTTTTAATGTCGGACAAATTTAAGCTTTTTAATTCGAAATTGCTTTATATTTACATTAAAAATGATTAAATTCAAAACTATCACGGCTTTTAATATGAAATTTTGAAGTATTTAATTGCGAAATTGTCCTGACATTTTGAATATTTGACTTTGAAACTAAAATATTGTGAAATTTAAAATTCCAAATTTACAAAAATTAATCTAAAAATTAATTTAAGAAAAATCTTTAGTTTCGAGGACTTAAAGATTCAACTTTTAGAATTGCGCATTCAAAACCATAATTTTAAACTAAAATTATAGAAATTTTAAAGACGATAAATATATTATTGATAAGTATCATTTTTACTCAAAACGCGCGAATTATGAAATACGGGAAATCTCCCGGCTTAACATTTTTCTCCCGGTGCAAGTTTCTCCCGGCTTTTTCCCGGTTCTCCCGGTTGAGTGGCCACCCTGTTTAGATAAAACATCGGATATTTTTTTCATTTTGAAGACAATTTTAAGCACTTTAATTCTTGTTGAGGTGTTTGGGACATAGGAAGAACTGGAATAAGGCATTTTTCAAAAAACTTATTTTTTCCACTATTTTCACCATTTTTCAAAAATATTGAAAGGTTTCAGTTCTCGTAAGATGCTCAGCACCTACAGCCCGTTTTTGGATGCCAAACTGAATGGTTTGAGCCAATGAAATTCTATGTTTACATTATTTTCAATAAAATATGTTGATTAACCTCTTCAAAAAAAAAAAATAAAATAAAAAAAGAGTTTTCTCAAAAAGGACCGAAGCGATTTTTTTTTTTTTGGGCTCAAAATGATCGTGGGGCATCCGAGAAGTATATTCAGAAAAAAAATCGGCATATGTAAGCCCTTTTGGGTTGAAGTCAGTCGAGGCACACCGAGGCTTAAATTACTATGGTAATTTGAAAATTGAAAAATTTCTTAAGGGGCCGTCCATATATTACGTAATCATCATAGAGGGGCGGGGGTCATGTGTATGATTACGAATGATTACATGGGGAAGGGGATATTGTTTGAGCGATTACGTAATCATTTATTTATGTTCCTATTTTCATCAATCTTATCTTTCTTTAATTTTATTTTAAATATTCCACGAGCATGACAAATTTTTTCCCTATAACGCCAATAGAGAGCGTAAAAGTATGAGCATTCAAAAATGCCTCTAGAGGTGCTTTTCTTTTAAATACATTATTTTATGCGTTTTCAAAATCTATTCCACATTGACATTACATTTGTTTCAAGAGCTGCGTAAAGTTTACAAAATCAGGTACCCTAAGAAGTCTTGAAGATGATTACGTAATCAAGGGGGGGGGGGGTCAATCAAATGATTATGGTTGATTTATGACCCGATTTTAAAATTATATCGTCGCGTCGTATTGCTTTCTGCCATTGTTTGACATTTTCTTCACCTTTTGGCACAACAAAAACAGTTTCGTAGGATTAGAATCATAACCTGAAGTACATCCCGGAGCTATACACCGGTGTCCGCTTTTTTTCCTTTTCCACTATTCCCGTGTTCTCTTGATTTTCTTTTTCTTTAGGGGGTCTTTTTCTTTCTTAATTTTCAAAAAAATTAAGAATTAAAATCATTTGTCAAAACACTTTCTAATTGAATAAAAATGGTAAAAAAACAGAGCTTGTCTGTACGGAAAAGGTGAAGAATCGAGAAGAGAAATCCACACATAAAATGAAAGTCTAAAATATCGACCAAAGTTATATTCTCCGATACAGAAAATATTTCAACGTCATTGCAGACAAGATGGAGAATAAACATTTTTAAATAAATCTTATTCAGAAGAAAGATCTCCTCCTTCCACTCCGCTGGGATCCGACCATCAGGTCAACTGATTTCCGCTCAGGTGATCTAACCACTGAGCTACAGAAAATCAGAGGAAGAATTCTTTTTTCTGAAATACGCTTTATTTAGCAAGATGTTACATTTCAATTTTTAATAGAAAATCTGTATAGTCATCGGAGAAGGTAACGAATCGAGAAAAGAAATCCACACATAAAATGGAAATCTACAATATCGACCAATGTTATATTCTCCTATACAGAAAATATCTTAACGTCATTACAGGCAAGATGGAGAATCAACATTTTTGATTAAATTTTATTCAGAAAAAAGATCTTCTCCTTTGACACCGCTGGGATTCGAACATCAGGCCAACTAATTTCCGGTCAGGTGCTCTAACCACTGAGCTATAGAGAGATCAGAGAAAGAATTCTTTTTTCTGAAAAACGCTTCATTTTTTAAGATGTTACATTTCAATTTGTAATAGAAAATCTGTATTATCGTCGGAGAAGGTAACGAATCCAGAAGAGAAATCCACATATAAAATACAAATCTACAATATTGACCAAAGTTATATTCTCCTATACAGAAAATATTTCAACGTCATTTCAGACAAGATGGAGAATACACATTTCAAATTAAATTTTATTCAGAAAAAAAGATCTTTTCCTCTCACTCCGCTCGAAGTCGAACACCAGGTCAACTGATCTCCGATCAGGTGCTTTACAACTGAGCCACAGAGAGATCAGGGGAAGAAATCTTTTTTCTGAAATACGCTTTATTTAGCAAGATGTTACCTTTCAATTTTTAATAGAAAATCTGTATTATCATCGGAGAAGGTGACGAATCGAGAAAAGAAAACCACACATAAAATTGATATCTACAATATCGACCAAAGATATATTTTCCTATACAGAAAATATTTTAACGTCATTTCAGACAAAATGGAGAATAAACATTTTTAATTAAATTTCATTCAGAAAAAAAATCTTCTCCTTTCACTGCGCTGGGATTAAAACACCAGATCATTTGAAATCCGGTCAGGAGCTCTAACACTGTGCTACAGAGAGATCAGAGGGATCATTCTTTTTTCTGAAGTACGCTTTATTCAGCAAGACGTTACATTTCAATTTTCAATAGAAAATCTGTATTATCATCAAAGAAGGTAACGAATCAAGAAGAGCAATCTACACATGAAATGTAAATTTACAATATCGACCAAATTCATATTCTCCCATCCAGAAATTATTTTAACGTCATTTCGGACAAGATGGAGAAGAAATATTTTTAATTAAATTTTATTCAGAAAAAAGATCTTCGCATTTCACTCCGCTGGCATTAAAACAACAGATCAACTGAAGTCCGGTCAGGTGCTCTAACCAATGAGCTACAGAGAGATCAGAGCAAGAATCCTTTTTTCTGAAGTACGCTTTATTTAGCAAGATGTTACCTTTCAATTTTTAATAGCAAATCTCTCTTATCATCGGAGAATGTAACGAATCGAGAAAAGAAATCCACACATAAAGCGGAAATCTACTATATCGACCAAAGTTATATTTTCCTATACAGACAATATTTTTGCCTCATTCCAGACAAGATGGAGAATAAACATTTTTAATTGAATTTCATTCGGAAAAAAGATCTTCTCCTTTCACTCCGCTGGGATTCGAACACCAGTTCAACTGATTTCCGATCAGGTGCTCTAACACTGAGATACAGAGAGATCAGAGGAAGAATTCTCTTTTCCCAATTACGCTTTATTTAGCAAGATGTTACATATCAATTTGTAATAGAAAATCTGTACTATCATCGGAGAAGGTAACGAATCGAGAAGAGAAATCCACACATAAAATAGAAATCTACAATATCCACCAAAGTTATATTCTCCAATACAGCAAATATTTTAAGGTCATTTCTTTCAAGATGGAGAATAAACATTTTTAATTAAATTTCATTGAAAAAAAAATCTTCGCCTTCCACTCGGCTGGGATTTGAACACCAGGTCTACTGATTTCCGGTCAGGTGCTCTAACCACTTAGCTATAGAGAGATCAGAGAAAGAATTCTTTTTTCTGAAATACGCTCTATTTAGCAAGATGTTACCATTCAATTTTCAATGGAAATCTGTATTATCATCGGGGAAGGTAAAGAATCGAGAAGAGAAATCCGCACATAAAATGGAAATCTGCAATAGCGACCAAAGTTATATTCTCCTATATAGAAAATATTTTAACGTCATTTCAGACGACATGGAGAAAAAACATTTTAAATTAAATCTTATTCAGAAGAAAGATCTCCTCCATTCACTCCGCTGGGATTCAAACTCCAGGTCAACTGATTTCCGGTCAGGTGCTCTCACCACTGAGCTACAGAAAGATCAGAGCAAGAATTCTTTCTTCTGAAATACGCTCTATTCAGCAAGATGTTACACTTAAATTTTCAATAGAAACTCTGTATTATCATCGGAGAAGGTAACGAATCGAGAGAAGAAATCCACATATAAAACACAAATCTACAATATCGACCAAAGTTATACTCTCCTACACAAAAAATATTTTAACGTCATTTCAGACAAAATGGAGAAGAAACATTTTTAATTAAATTTCATGCAGAAAAGAGATCTTCTCCTTTCTCTCCGCTGGGATTAAAACACCAGATCAACTGAAATCCGGTCAGGTGCTCTAGCGCTGCGCTACAGAGAGATCAGAGGGATCATTCTTTTTTCTGAAATACGCTTCATTTAGTAAGATGTTACATTTCAATTTTCGATAGAAAATCTGTATTATCATCGGAGACGGTAACGAATCAAGAACGGAAATCCACACATAATATTAAAATATGCAATAGCGACCAAAGTTATATTCTCCTATACAGAAAATATTTTAACGTCATTTCAGACGAGATGGAGAAAAAACATTTTAAATTAAATCTTATTTAGAAGAAAGATCTCCTCCATTCACTCCGCTGGGATTCGAACTCCAGGTTAACTGATTTCCGGTCAGGTGCTCTCACCACTGAGCTACAGAGAGATCAGAGCAAGAATTCTTTTTTCTGAAATACGCTTTATTTAGCAAGATGTTTCATTTTAATTTTTAATAGAAACTCTGTATTATCAGCGGAGAATGTAACGAATCGAGAAGAGAAATCCACATATAAAATACAAATCGACAATATCGACCAAAGTTATATTCTCATGCACAAAAAATATTTCAACCTCATTTCAGACAAGATGGAGAATAAACATTTTTAATTAAATTTCATTCAGAAAAAAGATCTTCTCCTTTCACTCCGCTGGGATTCGAACACCAGATCAGCTGATTTCCGGTCAGATGATCTAACCACTCAGCTACCGAGAGATCAGAGGAAGAATTCTTCTTTCTGTAATACGCTTTATTTAGCAAGATGTTACACTTCAATTTTTATTAGAAAATCTGTATTATCATCGGAGAAGGTAACGAATCGAGAAGAGAAATCTACACATAAAATGGAAATCCACAATATCGACCAAAGTTCTATTCTCCTTTACAAAAAATATTTTATGGTCTTTTCTGACAAGCTGGAGATTAAACATTTTTAATTGAATTTTCTTGAGAAAAAAGGTCTTCTCCTTTCACTCAGCTGGGATTCGAACACCAGGTCAACCTATTTCCAGTTAGGTTCTCTAACCACTGAGATACAGAGAGATCAGAGGAAGAATCCTCCTTTCTGAAAAACGCTTTATTTAGCAAGATGTTACATTTCAATTTTTAATAGAAAATCTGTATTATCATCGGAGAAGGTAACGAATCGGAAAGAGAAATCCACACATAAAATGGAAATCTACAATATCGACCAAAGTTATATTCTCCAATACAAAAAATATTTTAAGGTATTTTTAGACAAGCCGGAGAATAAACATTTTAAATTTAATTTTATTCAGAAAAAAGATCTCCTTTCACTCGGCTGGGATTCGAACACCAGGTCAACTCATTTTTGGTCAGGTACTCTAACCACTGAGCTGCAGAGAAATCTGAGGAAGAATTCTGTTTTCTGAAAAAAGCTCTACTTAACAAGATGTTACATTTCAATTTTTAATAGAAAACCTGCATTATCATCAGAGAAGGTGAAGAATCGAGAAGACAAATCCACACATGAAATGGAAATCCAAAATATCGACCAAAGTTATATTCTCATATACAGAAAATATTTTAACGTAACTTCAGACAAGATGGAGAACAACAATTTTTTATTGAATTTAATTCAGAAAAAAGATCTTCTCCTTTCACTTCTCTGGAATTCAAACACCAGGTCAACTGATTTCCAGTCAGGTTCTCTAAGCACTGAGCTACAGAACGATCAGAGGAAGAATTCTTTTTTCTGAAATACGCTTTATTTAGCAAGATGTTACATTTCAATTTGTGATAGAAAATCTGTATTAACATCGGAGAATGTAACGAATCAAGAAGACAAATCCACACATAAAATGGAAATCTCAAATATCGACCAAAGCTATATTCTCCCATAGAGAAAATATCTCAACGCCATTGCAGACAAGATGGAGAATGAACACTTTTAATTAAATTTTATTCAGAAGAAAGTTCTCCTTCTTTAACTCCTCTGGGATTCGAACACCAGGTCGACTGATTTCCGGTCAGGTGCTCTAACCACTCGGCTATAGAGATATCAGAGGGAGAATTCTTTTTTCTGAAATACGCTTTATTGAGCAAGATCTTACGTTTCAATTTTCAATAGAAAATCTGTATTATCATCGGAGAAGGTAATGAATCGAGAAGAGAAATCCACATATGTAACGGAAATCTGCAATAACGACCAAAGTCATATTCTCCTATACAGAAAATATTTTAACGTCATTCCGGACAAGATAGAGAATAATCATTTTTAATTTAGCTATATTCAGAAAAAAGATCTTCTCCTTTCACTCCGCTGGGATTCTAATTTCAGATCAACTGATTTCCGGTCAGGTGCTCTAACCACTGAGCTAAAGAGAGATCAGAGGAAGAATTCTTTTTTCTAAAATACGCTCTACTTAGCAAGATGTTACATTTCAATTTTTAATAGAAAATCTGTATTATTATTGCAGAAGGTAAAGAATTAAGAAGAGAAATCCACAGATAAAATGGAAATCTACAATACTGTCCAAAGTTATATTCTCTTATACAGAAAATATTTTAACGTCATTATAGACAAGATGGACGATAAACATTTTTAATTAAATTTTATTCAGAAGAAATATCTCCTCCTTTCTTTCCGCTGGGATTCGAACACCAGGACAACTGATTTCCGGTCAGGTGCTCTAACCACCGAGCTACAGAGGGATCAGAGGAAGAATTCTTTTTTCTGAAATACGCTTTATTTAGCAAGATGTTACATTTCAATTTGTGATAGAAAATCTGTATCATCATCGGAGAAGGTAACGAATAGAGAAGAGAAATCCACAGATAAAATGGAAATCTAAAATATCGACCAAAGTTATATTCTCCCATACAGAAAATATTTCCACGTCATTGCAGACAAGATGGAGAATAAACATTTTTAATCAAATCTCATTCAGAAGAAAGATCTCCTCCTTTCACTCCGTTGAGATTCGAACACAAGGTCGACTGATTTCCGGTCAGGTGCTCTAACCACTGGGCTATACAGATATCAGGAAGAGGATTCTTTTTTCTGAAATACGCTTTATTTTGCAAGATCTTAAGTTTCAATTCTCAATAGAAAATCTGTATTATCATCCGAAAAGGTAACGAATCGAGAAGGGAAATCCACACATAAAATGGAAATCTACAATATCGACCAAAGTTATATTCTTCTATATCGAAAATATTTTAACGTTATTTCAGACAAGGTGGAGAATAAAAATTTAATTACGTTTTATTCAGAAAAAATACCTTCTCCTTTCACTCCGCTGGGATTCGAACACCAGGCCAACTCATGTCCGGCCAGGTGCTCTAACCACTGAGCTACAGAGAGATCAGAGAAAGATTTCTTTTTTTTATGAAAAACGCTTTATTTAGCAAGATGTTACATTTCAATTTTTAATAGAAAACCTGTATCATCATCGGAGAAGGTAACGAATCGAGAAGGTAAACCCACACATAAAATGACCTCTACAATATCGACCAAATATATATTCTCCTAAACAGAAAATATTTGAACGTCATTTCAAACAAGTTGGAGAATGAACATTTTTAATTAATTTTTTTTCAGAAAAAATACCTTCTCCTTTCACTTCGCTGGGATTCGAACACCAGGTCAACTGATTTCCGGTAAGGTGCTGTAACCACTGAGCTACAGAGAGATCAGAGGAACAATACTTTTTTCAGAAATACGCTTTATTCAGCAAGATGTTACATTTCAATTTTTAATAGAAAATCTGTACTATTATCGGAAAAGGTAACAAATCGAGAAGAGAAATCCACACATAAAAGGGTCAGCTACAATATCGACCAAAGATATATTCTCCTACATAGAAAATATTTTAACGTCATTTCAGACAAGATGGAGAATAAACATTTTTAATTAAATTTTATACAGAGAAAAGATCTTCTCCTTTCACTCCGCTGGGATTCAAACACCAGGTCAACTGATTGCCGGTCAGGTGCTCTGACGACTGAGCTACATAGAGATCAGAGAAAGAATTGTTTTTTCTGAAATACGCTTTATTTAGCATGATGTTACATTTCAATTTTTAACAGAAAATCTCTATCATCATCCGAGAAGGTAACGAATCGAGAAGGAAAATCCACACATAAAATGGAAATCTACGATATCGACCAAAGTTATATTCTCCTATAAAGAAAATATTTTAACGTCATTTCAGACAGGATGGGGAATACAATTTTTAAATATATTTTATTCAGAAAAAATACCTTCTCCTTTCACTCCACTGGGAGTCGAACAACAGGTCAACTGATTTCCGGTCAGGTGCTGTAACCACTGAGCTACAGAGAGATCAGAGGGAGAATTCTTTTTTCTGGAATACACTTTATTTAGCAAGATGTTACATTTCAATGTTTAATATAAAATCGGTATTATCATCGGAGAATGTAACGAATCGAGAAGAAAAATCCACACATAAAATGGAAATCTACTATATCGACCAAAGTTATATTCTTCTATACATAAAATATTTTAACGTAATTTAAGACAAGATGGAGAGTAAAAATTTTCAGCTACATTTTATTCGGAAAAAATACCTTCACCTTCCACTCCGCCGGGATCAGAACACCAGGTCGAATGATTTCCGGTCAGGTGCTCTAACCACTGAGATACAGAGAGATCAGAGGAAGAATTCTTTTTGCTGAAATACGCTTTATTTAGCATGATGTTACCTTTCAATTTTTAATGGAAAATCGGTATTATCATCGAAAAGGTAACGAATCGGGAAAAGAAACCCACACATAAGATCGAAATCTACAATATGAACCAAAGTTTTATTCCCCTATGCAGAAAACATTTTTACGTCATTTCAGACAAGTTGGAGAATAAACATTTTTAATTAAATTTTATTCAGAAAAAAAGAGCTCCTTTCGCTTCACTGGGATTCGCACATCAGGTCAACTGATTTCTGGTCAGGTGCTCTACCCCTGAAGCTACAGAGAGATCATACAGAGGATTCTTTTTTCTGAAATACGCTTTATTTAGCAAGATGTTATATTTCAATTTTTAACAGAAAATCTCTATTATCATCGGAGAAGGTAACGAATCGCGAAGAGAAGTCCCCACATAAAATGGAAATCTACTATATCGACCAAAGTTATATTCTTCTATACAGAAAGTATTTTAACATCATTTCAGACAAGATGGAGAATAAACATGTTTAAATTAATTTTATTCAGAAAAAAAGACCTTTTCCTTTCATTCCGCTGGGATTCGAACATCAGGTCAACTGATTTCCGGTCAGGTGTTGTAACGATTGAGCTACAGAGAGATCAGAGGAAAAATTATTTTTTCTGGAATACGCTTTATTTAGCAAGATGTTATATTTCGATTCTTAATAGGAAATCGGTATTATCATCGGAGAAGGTCACGAATCGAGAAGAGAATTCCACACATAAAATCGAAATCTACAATATCGACCAAAGTTATATTCTCCTATGCAGAAAATATTTTAGCGTCATTTCAGACAAGTTGAAGAATAAACATTTCTAATTAAATTTTATTCAGAAAACAGATCTTCTTCTTCTTTCACTCCGCCGAGATTCGAACACCAGGTCAACTTATTTCGGGTCATGTGCTCTAACAACTGAGATACATAGATATCAGAGAAAGAATTCTTTTCTCGGAAATACGCTTTATTTAGCAAGATGTTACATTTCAATTGTTAATAGAAAATCTGTATTATCATCGGAGAAGGTAACGAATCGAGAAGAGAAATCCACACATAAAATCGAAATCTACAATATCGACCAAAGTTATATTCTCCTATACATAGAATATTTTAACGTTATTTCAGACAAGATGGAGAATAAACATTTATAGCTAATTTTATTCAGAAAAAATAACTTCTTCTTTCACTCCGCCGGGATTCGAATACGAAGTCAACTCATTTCCAGTCAGGTGCTCTACACCTGACCAACATAGAGATCAGACGAAGGATTCTTTTTTCTGGAATACGCTTCATTTAGCAAGATGTTGCATTTCAATTTTTAATAGAAAATCTGTATTATCTTCGCGAAAGGTAACGAATCGTGAAGAGAAGTCCCCACATAAAATGGAGATCTAGTATATCGACCAAAGTTATACTCTCCTATACAGAAAGTATCTTAACGTCATTTCAGACAAGATAAAGAACAAACATTTTTAATTAAATTTTATTCAGAAAAAAGATCTTTTCCTTTCACTCCGCTGGGATTCGAACATCAGGTCAACTGATTTCTGGTCAGGTGCTCTAACCCTGAAGCTACAGAGAGATCAGACAAAGGATTCTTTTTTCTGGAATACGCTTTATTTAGCAAGATGTTACATTTCACTTTTTAATAGAAAATCTGTATTATCATCAGAGAAGGTAACGAATCGTGAAGAGAAGTCCCCACATAAAATGGAAATCTACTATATCGACCAAAGTTATATTCTTCTATACATAAAATATTTTAACGTAATTTAAGACAAGATGGAGAATAAAAATTTTCAGCTACATTTTATTCGGAAAAAATACCTTCACCTTCCACTCCGCCGGGATTCGAACACCAGGTCAACTGATTTCTGGTCAGGTGCTCTAACCCTGAAGCTACAGAGAGGTCAGAAAAAGGATTCTCTTTTATGAAATACGCTTTATTTAGCAAGATGTTACATTTCAATTTTTAATAAAAAACGGATATTATCATCGGAGAAAGTAACGAATCGAAAAGATAAATCCACGCATAAAATGGAAATCTACAATATCGACCAAAGTTATATTCTCCTATACATAAAATATTTTAACGTAATTACAGACAGGATAAATAATAAATATTTATAGCTACATTTTATTCGGAAAAAATACCTTCACCTTCCACTCCGCCGGGATTCGAACACCAGGTCGAATGATTTCCGGTCAGTTGCTCTAGCCACTGAATTACAGAGAGATCAGAGGAAGAATTCTTTTTTCTGAAATACGCTTTATTTAGCAAGATATTACATTTCAATTTTTAATTTAAAATCTGTATTATCATCGGAGAAGGTAACGAATTGAGGAGAGTAATCCACACATAAAATCGAAATCTACAATATCGACCAAAGTTGTATTCTCCTATGAAGAAAATATTTTAAAGTCATTTCAGACAAGTTGGAGAATAAACATGTTTCATAAAATTGTATTTGGAAAAAAGATCTTCTCCTTTCACTCCGCCGAGATTCGAACACCAGGTCAACTGATTTCGGGTCAGGTGCTCTAACCACTGAGATACAGAGAGATCAGAGGATGAATTCTTTTTTCTGAAATACGGTTTATTTAGCAAGATGTGATATTTCGATTCTTAATATAAAATCGGCATTATCATCGGAGAAGGTAACGAATCGTGAAGAGAAGACCCCACATAAAATGGAAATCTACAATATCGACCAAGGTTATATTCTCCTATACAGAAAATATTTTAACGTCATTTCAGAAAAGTTGGAGAATAAACATTTTTAATTAAATTTCGTTCAGGAAAAAAATCTTCTCCCTTCAGTCCGCCGGGATTCGAACACCAGGTCAACTGATTTCGGGTCAGGTGCTCTAACCACTGAAATACAGAGAGATCAGAGGAAGAATTCTTTTTTCTGAAATACGCTTTATTTAGCAAGATATTACATTTCAATTTTTGAAAGAAAATCTGTATTATCATCGGAGAAGGTAACGAATCGAAAAGATTACTCCACACATAAAATGGAAATCAACAATATTGACCAAAGTTATATTCTCCTATAAAGAAAATGTTTTAACGTAATTTCAGACAAGATGGAGAATAAACATTTTATGAATAAAAAAATTCTATTTAAATTTTATTCAGAAAAAATACCTTCTCCTTTCACTTCGCCGGGATTGGAACACCAGTTCAACTGATTTCCGGTCAGATGATGTAACCACTGAGCTACCGAGAGATCAGAGGAAGAATTCCTTTTTCTGAAATACGCTTTATTTAGCAAGATGTTATATTTCGATTCTTAATATAAAACCGGTATTATCATCGGAGAAGCTAACGACTCGAGAAGAGAAGTCCACACATAAAATTCAAATATATAATATCGACCAAAGTTATATTCTCCTATGCAGAAAATATTCCAACGTCATTTCAGACAAGTTAGAGAATAAACATTTTTAATTGAATTTTATTCAGAAATAAGATCATCTCCTTTCACTCCGCCGGGATTCAAACACCAGGTCAACTGATTTCGGGTCAGGTGCTCTGACCACTGAGATACAGAGAGATCAGAGGAAGAATTATTTTTTCCGAAATACGCTTTATGTAGCAAGATGTTACATTTCAATTTTTAATAGAAAATCTGTATCATCATCGGAGAAGGTAGCGAATCGTGAAGAGAAGTCCTCACATAAAATGGAAATCTACAATATCGACAAAGGTTATATTCTCCTATACAGAAAATATTTTAGCGTTGTTTCAGACAAGATGGAGAATAAACATTTTTAATTAAATTTTATTCCGAAAAAAGAGCTCCATTCGCTCCGCTGGGAAGCGAACACCAGGTCAACTGATTTCTGGTCAGGTGCTCTAACCCTAAAGCTACAGAAAGATCAGACAAAGGATTCTTTCTTCGGAAATACGCTTTATTTAGCAAGATGTTACATTTCAATTTTTAATAGAAAATCTGTATCATCATCGGAAAAGATAACGAATCGAGAAGATAAATCCACACATAAAATGGAAATCTATAATATCGACCAAAGTTGTATTCTCCTATACAGCGAATATTTTAACGTCATTTCAGACAAGATGGAGAGTAAACATTTTTTATTAAATTTTATTCAGAGAAAAGATCTTCTCCATTCACTCCGCTGGGATTCGAACACCAGGTTGACTAATTTCCGGTCAGGTGCTCTAACCCCTGAGCTACAGAGAGATCAGAGGAACAATTCTTTTTTCTGAAAGACGCTTTATTTAACAAGATGTTACATTTCAATTTTTAATAGAAAATCTGTATTATCATCGGAAAATGTAACGAATTGAGGAGAGAAATCCATACATAAAATGGGAATCTACAATATCGACCAAAGTTATATTCTCCTATACAGAAAATATCTTAACGTCCTTTCAGACATGACACAGAGTCAACATTTTTAATTGAATCTTATTCAGAAAAATATCTCCTCCTTTCACTCTGCTGGGATTTGAACACCAGGTTAACTGATTTCCGGTCAGGTGCTCCAACCACATACCTTTAGAGTAATCAGAGAAAGAATTCTTTTTTCTGAACTACGCTTCATTTAGCAAGATGTTACATTTCAATTTGTAATAGAAAATCTGTATTATCATGGAAGAAGGTTACAATTCGAGAAGAGAAATCCACACATAAAATGGAAATCAACAATGTCGACCAAAGTTGTATTCTCCTTTACAGGTAATATTTTAACGTCATTTCAGGCAAGATGGAGAATAAACATTTTTATTAAATTTTATTTAGAAAGAAGATCTTCTCCTTTCACTAAGCTGGGATTCGAACACTAGGTCAACTGATTTCCGGTCAGGTGGTCTAATCACTGAGCTACACAGAGATCAGATGAAAAATTCTTTTCTCTGAAAGACGCTTTATGCAACCAGATGTTACATTTCAATTTTGAATAGAATATCTGCATTATCGTCGGAGAAGGTAAATAATCGTGAAGAGAAGTCCACACATAAAATGGAAATCTACCATATTTACCAGTTATAATCTCCTATACAGAAGACATTTTAATATCCTTTCAGATAAGATGGAAAATATACATTTTTAATTAAATTTTATTCGGAAAGAAGATCTTCTCCTTTCAGTATTCTGGGATTCGAACGCCAGGTCAACTGATTTCCTGTCAGGTGCTCTAAGCACTGAGCTACAGAGAGATCAGGGGAAGAATTCTTTTTTCTGAAATACGCTTTATTTATCAAGATGTTACATTTCAATTTTTAATAAAACATCTGTATTATCATCGGAGAAGGTAACGAATTGTGAAGAGAAGTCCCCACATAAAATGGAAATCTACTATATCGACCAAAGTTATATTCTCCTATACATAAAGTATTTTAACGTCATTTCAGACAAGATGGAGAAAAAACATTTTTAATTAAATTTTATTCAGAAAAAAAGATCTTTTTCTTTCACTCCGCTGGGATTCGAACATCAGGTCAACTGATTTCCGGTCAGGTGCTCAACACCTGAACAACATAGAGATCAGAGGAAAAATGGTTTTTTTTTCTGAAATAAGCTTTATTTAGCAAGATGTTATATTTCGATTCTTAATATAAAATCGTTATTATCATCGGCGAATGTGACGAATCGTGAAGAGCAGTCCCCACATAAAATTGAAATCTACAATATCGACCAAGGTTAGATTCTCCTATACAGAAAATATTTTAGCGTCATTTCAGACAAGATGAAGAATAAATATTTTTAATTAAATTTTATTCGGAAAAGAGGTCTCCTTTCGCTCCGCTGCGATTGGAAAACCAGGTCAACTGATTTCTGGTCAGGTGCTCTCACCCTGAAGCTACAGAGAGATCAGACAAAGGATTCTTTTTTCTGGAATACGCTTTATTTAGCAAGATGTTACATTTCACTTTTTAATAGAAAATCTGTATTATCATCAGAGAAGGTAACGAATCGTGAAGAGAAGTCCCCACATAAAATGGAAATCTACTATATCGACCAAAGTTATATTCTTCTATACATAAAATATTTTAACGTAATTTAAGACAGTGGTTAAAGCACCTGACCGGCAATCGGAAAACGTGATAATTCTTCTTCGCACCGGAGCGAAGGAGAAAGATCTTTCTTCAGAAATTAAACATTTTTAATTTCTGAAAAAAGATCTTTCTCTTTCGTTCCGGCGGTATTATAAGTATCTGCCTTCGATCTCTATAGTAGCTTAGTGGTTAAAGCACCTGACCGGCAATCGGAAAACGTGATAATTCTTCTTCGCACCGGAGCGAAGGAGAAAGATCTTTTTTCAGAAATTAAAAATTTTTAATGTGTAAAATTTTCTTTTTTGTTTCAGGTAAGCTAAAGCTTTCACAGGGGACTTAGTTTGCTACGCATCGTATTTACTGTAAGTAAATAGTGCGTATCGTCACAGTGTAATTAGTAGCCAACACCCCTCGAGGAAGACTTTTTAGATCAACTTTCCCTTTCATCTTGTTGCGTTGTCCGGGCACCCCAATAAAATCATTGCTCTCTGTATATTTAGTCTGTTTACTGCGGTTCCTCACAACTTTATCCCTTTCAAGTGACCATGATTGATTTTTCCTCAAGTTATCTTTTCATTTTCGCATTTCGATGAGTCACTTTGTCAGTACATATCAAAATCAGAGGGTTCTGATCTCTCATCAATGCTCGGATGAATCATTTCATTTCATGGGGTGGAAGTTGGAAGAAAGGATAGGGGATTAGCCGAGTAAACTCTGTCCAAGAGTGATTGTCCGAAAGAATTACAAAAATAATATCTGCATAGAAAAAAAAAATCCATTCAACATTGGATGAGGCTCTCTTGTGTATTATCCGAAGGATAATCGTAAAGACCTCGCAGTCGAAGGATCCGGGTGATATTGAAAAATCCTCAAGTACTTGGTTTTTTATGGCGTCGTGTTGAATCTTCGGAACCATAAACTTTAACGGTTCCACGGATTGCGGCTAGTATTTGGCTATTTCGCGGACTTTCGATGATTCGTACTGATTCCTGAATTTTAGGATTGTCATTTCATACAGGTCTTAAAACTTCGGGAACGTAAAGCAAACGAGAAACTCTCATTTTTGAATAAGAGATGAATTTTAGTAATTCCATGTCGAGAATAACAAGAATATAATATTTTTATCGTTCGACTTGTGGAACTTTTTAATTCAGAGAGGATTTATTTTATTGGACCTCTGCCACTATTTACTCAAATCGCTCGCTAATGCGACTATTTTTCAAAAATGCTACTATTTACACTATTTTGAATTTGTCAAATCTGGAATTGTTAGGGAATTTTTATATACCTGAAAATGTCAGTGATTTGTTTTTAATGTCAGAGCATTTTTTCGAGAATATGCTTAAATTTGGTTAATTCGTAATATGAAATTAAATAATAATGTTTCTTCATTTGAAAAAGTAGATTCATATTACTGGATTTAACTATTTTGTTGATAACTTGTCTTTTTAGGTTTAAAATTTAACTGTTTTGGTAGAAATTCATTTATTTGGTTGAAAATTAAATTTTTTGTTGAAAATTAATATTTTCAGAATGAAAATTCAATTTTTTTCTAGAAAATTCGTCATTTTGGCTTGAAAATTCAACAATCTGGTATACATTTTTTCTCTTTCTGGTCTGAAAAATTTTTCTTTCTAGAAAATTAATCTTTTTTGTTAAAAATTCGTGTTTAGTTTGAAAAATTATCTTTTTTAGTAGAAATTTCATCTTTTTTTTGTTAAACACACAACAGTTTTTTAAATGAAAATTTAACCATTCAATTTTTGGTTGAGCATTTATCTTCTTTAGATGAAAATTCATGTATTTTGGTTAAAATTTAAATTCATCACTTTGGTTGATAAATAATTTGTTTTAACTGAAAATTGAGTTACTCAATTTTTGGTTAAACATTGATCTTTTTAGTTGAAAATTCATTCTTTTTGGTAGAAAATTGCAGTTTTTTCAAAAATTTCCACTCTTTGTCCAATTTTCAATTAGAGTGAACTTAATTTTTGACTAAAGTTAACAAAATTAATTGTTTAAAGAATTTATTATTATTTTTAATGATATTCAATTTGAATAATGCTAAAAAGTTGCGTTTTTTTTTAATTTTCAACAATTTGTTTACTTTTCAATTAGAGTGAAGTAATAATAAATTTAAGTTCACAAAAATAATGGTTCAAACAATTTATCACTATTTTAATTAATAATCTCTTCGCTTAATGCTATCAATTTTAAATTTCTTCTGAAATTTTCAACTTTTTCTCCACTTATAAACAAATAATAAATGAATATTAGAGAGAATCATATTTTAAACAATCTCTTTCTTTTTTATGAGTAAAAGAGCAAAAATAGTTCACTTAAAACATAACAATACGATTAAAAAAATTATTCTTTTTGAGGTTCACTTATTATTTGTTCATAACTAAAAAGGCAAAGCAAAGTTACACATTACAGAAAAAACTGCAACTTTCTAGCACTTATCTAAGAGAAGATAGTTATAAACAATAATAAATTGTTTAAACAACTATTTTTGTTATCTTGCATGAATTATTACTTCACTAAGTGAAAAGTGGACAAAAAAGTTAAAAATTTTAGAAAAAATCCGCAACTATCTGGCATTAATATAGATGTAGATAGTTATAAACAATAATTTGTTTGAAAAAATATTTGTTGTTAAATTTAATTAATTATTTAGTCACTCCAAGTGAAACATAGACAAATAGTTACAAATTTCAGAAAAACCGCAGTTTTCTAGCATTGAGCAAAGAGAATATTATTAACAATATTATTAAGTTGTTTAAACAATTCTTTTTGTTAACTCAAATTAATTATCACTTCACTCTATTTAAAAAGCAGAAATTGTTGAAAAATTCAGAAAAAAACCTGCTACTTTCTGGCATTATTCAAGTTGAATATTACTAAAAATAACAATAAATTGTTTAAACGTATAGAAAAGCATAAAAAAGTATAAAAAAAGAAGAAAACAGAACCTATGGACGTCAAAGCATCCACAACTGTAATTTGGCGATAGTGAATTCTCTTTTGTGAATTCTCTTTTGCGAATTCTCTTTTGTGAATTTTCTTTTGTGAATTCTCTTTTGTTAAAGCTCCTTCGGCTTTAACGAACACATTCTCACCACGCCTTACTCTAATTGAAAAAAATTTGCATTAAAATTTAAAAAGTAAGATTTTATTCGTATTCTATGGCTAATTATGAAGATAAATGGACCAAGTTTTTTATGGGAAATACGTGTTAAACTTCATGGGGCTCAAGCGACCTCTAATTATCATTAAAAAAAAGGTCTGCGATCTTAAGTTCTTTCTGTAGGGAATTAATTCATTGTATCAATTTTGCTAGCAATATAACTCAAGTTTTGACCGGAAGTTTAAAAAGCCGCCTGGCTGGGATCTTTATGGCGTATAGGTGACTCCATAAAAGCCAATGAAGCCTGCAGATTGAAATAAGTCGAAGAACTAGTGTGCAACTCAATCGCGCGAGTAAGAGGTTTTCCATTGCACTCACTAAACTCTACTGCTTCCGACTCGTTGAACATTAGTAGAAAATACTTATTTATTGGCCAATATAAATTGTTATGATCGATAAAGGAGAGTCCATTTCAAGAATTGAGGAAGTAAAAAGGAGTGACGTCAAAGCATCGATTACTGTAATTGGGTGATTGTGAATTCTCTTTTGGGAATGCTCTTTTGTGAATGCTCTTTTGTGAATTCTCTTTTGTGAATGCTCTTTCGTGAATTCTCTTTTGTGAATGTTCTTTTGTTAAAGCTCCTTCGGATTTAACGAAGGCATTCTCATTACGTGTCTCGTGCTTCGCACTCGATTTTGTCCAAAATTGCGGGTTTTTTTTTCTAACGAAGCAAAAAATTTAAATACAGTCGAATCTGGATTTAGCGCCGGTTTTGGGGCTGACCTTGGCGTTAAATCCAGAGACTCGGAACTATTTTGTCCCTCTCCTCTTTTATCCTCTATACGCCTCTCACGTATCCCCACGGCGCGGCGTCAATTCTCGGAAGGGCAAAATCCAGGGGAGCTAAATCCAGGTTTCACTGTACTGAATAGTTAAACCGCTTTGATCCCTGTTCTCCGGAAAATCTAAACAAGCAACCTCGAGTATATCGACTAATTTTGAACTATCCAGGTTAAATTCAGCCACGAGAATCCTTGTAGCGACATGTCGTTGTATCGATGAGGGTGTCATGCATAAGTGAGCTACCTGAATCTGATAATAGTTTTATCGAAGCTTGATTGAGTTTGCGTTCAACAGTGTAGAAGGAAGCTAACATGCGAGAAGGTAGAAAGCGGATAACAGATAATCAAGTATCGGCATCCCGAAAGGCTCAGAAACAGAGTATAAGGGATGAAGAGAGAGAGAGAGAGAGAGAGAGAGAAGACCAAAAAGTGAAATTGAGAGAAGGTTTTGTACCGAGATCGTTAACTACCGTGTAATCGTTAGCTTTGAGCCGGGAGCCAAAGAACAGAAGGGTGGACACAAAGCTTTCTACGATCCATAAACTGGACAGTTAACGGCGTATAGAAAAGTATAAAAAAGTGTAAAAAAGAAGAAAACAGAACCTATGGAGAGCCGACAAAACCGAGGTGAACAGACCTCGGACTGATGAATTTTCAACTAAAATTGTAAATCTTTGACTGGACGTCCAAGCATCGACAACTGTAATTGGATGATAGTGAATTCTCTTTTGTGAATTCCCTTTCGTGAATTCTCTTTTGTGAATTCTCTTTTGTGAATTCTCTTTTGTGAATTCTCTCTTGTGAATTCTCTTTTGTGAATTCTCTTTTGTTGCAGCTCCTTCGGCTTTAACGAACACATTCTTATCACACTTTTAGTCAAAAAATGAATGTTTAACAAAAGAGATAAATTTTTAACTAAAATTATGTAATATACAACTGGAATAATAGTTAGATTTTCAGTTTAAAAAAAATGTCTTTTCATCTAAAGAAAAAAAGTTTTCAATCAAATAGCTTTTTTTCAAGCAAAGAAATGAATCTTTAATTAAAATGATGAATTTTTATCCAAAAAAAAATGAAGTATTCACAGAGGTGTTTAACTTTTAACCGAGTAATTTTATTTCCAACCTACAAGATGAATTTTCAACTATAATGATGAATATTTAACTGAAATATTTCAATTTTTACCAGAAAAGAAGAATTTTTGAAAAAAGTAGATTAACTTTCAAAGAAAAAGATAATTTTCTACACAAAAAAAAAACAATTTTTTAACAACATAGGTGAATTTTGAACAAAATAGTTGAATTTTCAATTTAAAACACAAATTTTCATTTAAACTGTTGAATTTTCACCTGGAATAGTTAAATTAAAAAAAAAAAAATGAAGATAAATTGTGAAACAAAACTTAAATAATTAATTTTTAAGTTAATAAATCCAGGTGCATACAAAAAAGACGAATTTTCAAATAAAAAGATGTTTTTGATTGAAAATTCAAATATATGGTTAAAATATAGTTTATATTGCTGAAAATTAAACAATTTTGTTAAAAAGTATCCTTTTTGGTTGAAAATTCCACTATTTTGTTGAAAAGTCGTCTGTTTGACTTGATAATTAGACATTTTGATCAAATTTTTGTTTCTTCTTTGACTAGACATTTTTTAAAATTTTAAATTCAACTATTTTGTAAAAATTCAAATTTTCGGGTTGAAAACTAAACTGTTTTGTAAAAAAAAATCGTATTTTTGACCCGAAAAGTAAACAATTTGGTAGAAAATTAAACTATTTCGTCCAAAATTGATGTATTTTGTGAAAATTCGTCTTTTTTTTGAAGAAAATAAATTTTTTGGTTAAAAATGCAATTTTTTAGTTGAAAATTAATCTGTTTTAGATGAGGATTCAAATATTTTGTTGAAAATTGGTCTTTGCTGGTTAAATCCAAATGTTTTATATTTTTAATTAAAAAAGCTTTTCGTTGAAAAATCATCTTTTTAGATTAAAAATTCGACTCCTTGGTTGAAAGTTGAACTACTACAACATTATTTTTGGTTAAAAATTTATCTTTTTTTAGCTTCAAAATTCACCTATTTAATTAAAAAATTTTAGAAATTACAAAAATATAGACTAAAAATTAATCAAGTAAAATTTGGACAAACATGGCATCCATTGTTCAAAATATTTACTTGAAAATTTATGTCATTTGTTAAAAAATGTAATTTTTTGTTAGAAAATCTAACTATTTGGTGAAAAATTCATGCATTTGTTGAAAGTTCGTCTATAGTTGGTTAAAAATTGACGTATTTTGTTAAAAATTCATCTTTTCTGGCAGAAGATTAATATTCTTAGTTGAAAATTGAACTATTTAAAACAAAAATATATATATATATATATATGTGTATTTGGTTTACAATTTGTATTTTTTGGTAGAAAATGCATTTTTTTGGGTAAAAATACAATGCATGGTTGAAAATTAATCTGTTTTAATTGAATATTCAAGTATTTTGTTGAAAATTCGTCTTTTTTGGTTTCATTCAACTGTATTTTATTAAAAATTAAAATCTTTTGTGGTTTAAATATCAAATATTAGATTTTTTCTGGAAATAAGTATTTCCAGATTGAAAATGCACCTGTGTTGTAGAGAATTCTTCTGTTTAGTTCAAAAATTCAACAATATGGTAACAAAATTCGACTTTTTTGTGGAAAATTTATGTAATTTGTTGAGACTTTATCTTTATTTTTAAGAAAAAGTAAAGAAATTGTGGAATTTGCAGACAATTGTTTAAAAAAATTGGTGTTTAGTGTAATTTTTTACGAAATAGTCGTAAAATTGTGCCTTTGTTCATAAAAAGTGTAAAATAGTGTTAATAGTGTGGTGAGTCCGAGGCCTGAGATAAGACAAATAAAATTTATATATTAAACATTTTTAATTTCTGAAAAAAGATCTTTCTCCTTCGCTCCGGTGGCATTATAATTATCTGCCTTCGATCTCTCTGGTAGCTTAGTGTTTAAAGCACCTGGCCGGCAATCGGAAGAAGTGAAGTCCGATTTCCACCAGAGCAGAGGAGAAAGATCTTTTTTTCGGAAATTAAAAATTGTCAATTTCTGAAAAAAGATCTTTCTCCTTCGCTCTGGTGGTATCCCAAGTGCCTTCGATCTCTCTAGTAGCTTAGTGGTTAAAGCATCTGACCGGCAATCGGAAGAAGTGAAGTTCGATTTCCACCGGAGCGAAAGATACATATCTTTTTTGAGAAACTAAAAATGTTTAATTTACAAAATTTATATGTTAACTGCAAAATACTTTATTTTTCATCGCTTTCCGAGTCCTGAACTTCCTCTGTTCGCCGCTGGACCAACCAACCGCAATCATTAATCTATAGTTAGCCAAAATCCTCATCCGCTTTAATCTATACTTATTCTCGATAAAAGTTTTTTTAACTGGCACATGTTAAGCTCCAAATTTTGGGCTTCAACTTCTTTTAGGTTTGGTATTCGGCAGGGATAAACGGCCGAAGCCTGCAAATGAATCAGCCTGAGGGAAGAGACATCTGTAGTCTAGGAAGGACCCGCTACTAAATACGCCGCAAACAGTAGGAAGGCACACCACAAGGTGTACGTGCCTTCTAATTAATCGAGTCGTGCCCGGCATATATCTTGAGTCCAGCGTCTTAGAGATCAGCTGCAATTTTACTTCCGACCCTTCGTCCTCTTCTAATCCACGATATCTCTGCACCCTCTCCGGAATGATAAGTAGACTAGTACCCCTACTAGGTCACAGAAAACCCCGGTATATAAAACAGTTGGATATCATTTTGATTATGAAAGTTAGGATCAAAATGATCCACTTTCGCCTCTAAAGCTTACAGAACTTCATTCATATCTGTCGAGTGAGAGTTGTTATACTACCCTTGTGGGACACGAGAGCATTATACCACATCTGTGTAAACCAATTCTTCTTAGTCCAATTTCCCCTTTTTCAGGATTCTAATTTACCGCCAGGTATACATTTGAAGTAATTTAAAGAAGCTATTTAGTACCGGGGAGGTTTTTGTGTGAAAGCACTACTGTCTGGGTTCTTTTCACCTGTAGTCAGCGTCAGATACATGGGGGAACACTCTGAAAAGTAACTACAGGAAGGAGTTGTTTCAATTCTCTGAATCGTCTGAAACCTTAAAAGGCTGTTCTTCGTTGGTTAATTTATCGGAGCCCGCGCTTATTTATAGGTCCCACGGTCTCGAGATCCGCCCATTCAAGAGCAACCCGTTGCTTTTATTCGCGAAAGCTGCTCTTTCCGTGCAATTCGCGCCAGAAACCATTAGCGTTTTTCCTTTAGACCTTCATCAATAGCAAATGATAAAAACCTGGACAAAGTTCAGCTTCAGTTGATTATCTGGGAAAATATTAGATTCCAGTTGATCATTAGAATTGGCATGCAGCTCAACACATTCCAATCGATTTCCGCGCGCCTTACAGTAGTAGATGAGGTAAGCCTGAGTGCGTGTGACTGTGTGAGGTTGACATCGAGACCGTTCTGTTGAGCTTCCAGGACATTCCTGATTACGTCATAGAATAATATTGCGCAATTCTGAATTCATGCAAACAGCTTCAAGGTCATCCTGTTTTGTCTATAGATTTGATTTATTGCTTCCTTATAGATGACATATTGAACTAAAAATTCTTTCCTTATTTATTTAGTGCGCAAATAATTCGTGAAAAGCATTCTTCTAGAACATTCTTGATGACGTCATCAGGAATGTTTTAGAAGCTCAACAGAACGGTCTCGATTCATCTACTTACAGTTATTACTCTCCTTCGCTGCCAAATAAAAAAAAAATCAATTTTTCTCCGACGATTAAGCATAGTAGAGGTTACGTCCTTATTTCAGAGCTCGATATTGGATTTCCATCAAGCCGTTTTTTATTTCCTATTTCTCTTCTGTAAAAATGTGAATCTTGAGGTAATACTGGAATGCTAGCCGCAATCAACGTATTTTTCTGTTATGAAAGTATTGTTTTTTTACAATCTGATGTCAATTAGTTTGGTTCATATAAACCATCAAGTAGGTCTTTTTTCCTCTCACTTGCAGATATCGGATTTCGATTAGCGTCGATTTCTGAATGAGTTTCGTTTTTTCCCTTCAGGAGTTAAATATTTAAATCAAGAGGGGACGTCCTGAAGCGGTTATTAAATGACGCTTTAGTTTTGGGAAGTGACAGTGATGGATGAGTGTGTCTATTAATTTGACTAATTCTAGGTAGTGCAAATCAACCTTTGTACTCTCATTCGAAAGATGATCATCCTGCAGCTCAATGCCATTCCAGAAAAGCAATCGAGAACTTCTGGAGAGGTCGATGGTCTGATCAGAATTGAAATTCCTCCGGGTATGCCGGTTCACGTAGGTCATACATACATTCGAATTCTACATGTAGAAAAATGAAGGTGTCACTGAACGATGTTGAATTCCTTAAGTATGAATACAGGGTGGAGATTCAGCGGACGATTTCCAATTCCCGGTCATTTCCCGGTTTTCCCGGACAAGTTTTTCAATTTTCCCGGTCAACTAAAAGTAACATATTCATATTTCCCGCAAAATGCAAACATTTATCATAATTCATGACATACATTCTGAACATCCTTTCACGCAACCTAGCAAAACACTGCGAAATTAATGAATTTTGAAAAAAATTAAATTATCAACTAAAAAATATCCAATTTTTACAAAAAAATGGAATAGTTAAACTTTCAGTTTAAAAAATTAATTTTCAACAAAAAAACGGATTTTCAACAGAATAGTTCAATTTTCAAACAAAGTGATAAATTTTCAAATAAAATTATGAAGTTTCAACTGGAATAGTTAAATTTTCAACCGAAAAGGTGAATTTTTAAACAAGAAGATTAATTCTGAAATAAAAAGAATAATTGTCTACCAAAAATACAACTTTTTAACAAAATACATGAAGTTTTAATTAAAGAACACAAATGTTCAACCAAATAGTTATAACTAAAAAAATAATCATTTTCAACCGAAAATGGAATAGGAACGTTTTTAGTTGAAAAATTAATTTTAGACCAAACATAAGAGCTTTCAACTACAACAATAAATCGAAATAGGTGAATTTTCGACCAAAACAAAATCAATTTTTACTAACTAAGAAAGATAAACTGTCAAACAAAACTGGACTAATTTAATTTCAAGTTGAAAAATTAATGTTTAACCAAACAGATGAATTTTCAACTACAAATATGGAATTTTCAATTTGATCAATTTTGTTCAATTTTCAGTTTCAAAAATTATTTTCAACAAAAAAACTAACTTTAAAACAAATAGTTACATTTTCGAACAAAGTGATGAATTGTCAAATTAAATTGTAAATTGAATGGTTGAATTTTAAACCAGGAAGATGAATTTTTAACTGAAATGATGAATCTTTAACAAGAATAATTGAATTTTTGACCAAAAAGATTAATTTTCAATGAAGAAGATTAATTTATACCAAAAAAGACGAATTTTCAATTAAAAAAGATATTATTTCAACCAAAAATTGAATAATTACGTCTTTAGTCCAAAAATGAATGTTGAACCAGAGATGAATTTTCAACTAAAATTATGGAAAATTCAACTGGAATAATAGTTGCATTTTCAATTGAAATAAAAAAAAATTCAACCAAAGAAAAAACAAGTTTTCAATCAAACAGCTCATTTTTCAACGAAATAAATTTTTAATTGAAATGAGAATCTTCAACCAAAAAAATGAATTTAAAAAAAAGAGTTTAACTTTCAACCAAGTAATTTTATTTACGACCTAAAAGATGAATTTTCAACTAAAATGATAAATATTTAACTGGAATACTTGAATTTTTAATCAAAAAGAAGAATTTTTGAACAAGGAGGTTGACTTTCAAAGAAAAAGATCATTTTCTACCAAAAAAATCGATTTTTGAAACAAAATACGTGAATTTAGAATGAAATAGTTGAATTTTCAATTAAAAAAGACAAATGTTCATCCAAACTGTTGAATTTTGAACTAGAAAAGATAAATTTTCAACCAAAACTGGAGCAGTTAAATTTTTAATTGAATATATTAATTTTCAATTAAACTGATGAATTTTTAATTAAAATGATGAATCTTCAACTGGAATAGTTGAATTTTATACCTACCAAAAAGATGAATTTTTAATCATAAAGATGAATTTTCTACAAAAAAGAATAATTTTGACAAAATACATGAATTTTCAAACAAATAGTTTAACTTATAAATAAAAAATATCAATTTTCAACCAAATAGTTGAATTTTCATCCAAAAAGATCAATTTTCAACATTCTTAACCAAAAAAATCGGATTTTCAGCAAAATATTTAAATTTTCTACTGGAACAGTTAAATGATGAATCTTCAAACAAAAAAATTCATTTTTAACAAAAGAGTTTAACTTTCAACCGCAAGTACTTGAATTTTTAACTAAAAAAAGATAAATTCGCAACGAACAATGCGACAAAATTTTCTATTATAATTCAGAAATATTTCCTCTTTAAAATACTACTTCTACACTAAAAACTACTTGAAGTGTTTTTTTCTCTCTAAAATTTGGAAGAGGGAACTTATAAATAGTGACGAATTCTGACTTGGAAGAGGGCTTTTTTGTTTTAATTCATTTCTTCTAAATCCGAATTATAATTCTTTCAAAAAACTTCCGTTCCATGTAAAAAATTCTCTGTTCCAAGTCAGATAAATGAGAAGTAAGCGAACAAAACGTGACAAATCCATTTTTTGAAAAAAAAGAGAAAATTATTGTTTCTGTATGTACAAAATCAGACTCAAGGAAAGTTGCATTCTTGAAATCATATGATAAGCTCTCTTTTTAATTAATAAAAAGCAAGCGGTCATATCAACAAAAATCAATGTCAACAAAATAAACAAAAAATCAATGTTAACAAAAATAGGTATTCTTGAACAATAATAAATTATAATTTAATTAGAGTAAACTGAGATAATCTGAAAAATCTAAGATCCACAAACAATAAGCAAGTAAATAAATATGTAGAAATCACTTTTCTAAATTGACCAAAATTATTAAAATTAAAAACTTGAATTTTACTACGATTAGAAGTAAATTCCCGTTTTTTAAATTAAATTTCCGGTCATTTCCCGGTTTTATCCCGGCCAATAATATTCCCGGTCATTTCCCGATTTCCCGGTCAAGTCGCCACCCTGTTTATATAAAAAGCGAATATTCTAAAATAGTAAAATTTTGAGCTTTCTGTTGACAGTAAAATTCAAATTGGTTGTCATTTATCGATTCTTTTACAACCAAAATACAGAAAAATTAAAAAAGTTTCCTTGAGACCAAAAGCACCTTTAAATATCCTTAAGGAGCCGTCCATAAACTACGTTGCCCAAAATTCTCTAAAAACAGGGGAACTAGGGTGATTTTTTTACAAAAATGGGGAAATACATTCTTTTAAATAAAATTAATATAAATATCATATTCAGTAACAAAATAGTTGAATTTTCAAACAAAAAAGATAAACTTTCTGCAATAAAAGATGCATTTTCAATCCCAAAGAACGAATTTTTAACAAAACAATTGAATTTTCAAAACACAAAGTTTAATTTTTAACGAAATGGTCGAATTTTCAAACAAAAAATATTAAAATTCAACCAACAACAGGTACATTTTCAAGCCAAAAAGACGAGTTTTTTTTAGAAGAGTTGAATTTAAAAAAAAAAATTATTTTCAACCAAGAAAGATGACTGTTCTATAATAAAAGATGAGCTTTCTATCAAAAGACAAATTTTCAACCAGTTGCATTAAACGATAAAAAGAAATTAAAAAACAAAAATTGCATCAACCAAATAGATGAATTTTTAATCTACATAGAAAAATGAATTTTAAACGAAATAGTTGAATTTTCAACTAGAAAATATATTTTTTGATCCAAAATTGGAATCGTCAAATTTACAGTTTCGACAATTAATAATAAAAAAAATTCAATTAGTTGAATTCAACCCAAAAAGTATGAAGTTTAAAATAAATAGTGGAATTTTCAACTAAAAAATATATTTTTTGATCCAAAAATAGAATCGTCAAATATCCAGTTTAAAGCATTAATTTTCAACAAGAAAAACGAAATTTCCACCAGTTGAATTCAACTAAAAAAGACGCATTTTTAACAAAATAGTTCAAATTTTAACCAAAAGGACGAATTTCACACCAGAAGATTGATGTTCTAAAAAAGAGACGATTTTCAACAAAATGCATGAATTTTCAAACAACCGGTTAAATTTTGAAGCCAAAAGAAAGAATTATCTATAAAAAAATTTAATTTTTACCCAAACAATTGAATTAACAACCGAAATAACGATTGTTTACAAAAACAATTGAATGTTTGTCAAAAAAGTTCATTTTTAACCCAGAAAGATGAATTGTCTATAAAAGATGAATTTTCAATCCAAAAAGACGACTTTTTTAATTGAATTTTCAAAAAATAAGTTTATTTTTAACCAAGACTTTTCTATAATAAAAGATGAATTTTCAACAAGTTGAATTAAACGAAATTGTTTTTTTTTTTTCATAAAGTAGTTCAATCCACAACCAAATAGATTAATTTTGAATCAAGAAAGATGAATTTTAAACGAAATAGTTGAATTTAACAAAAAAGGTATTTTTTGAAGCAAAAAAGGAATCGTCAAATTTTTAGTTTATGAAATTAATCTTTAACAAAAACAAACGAAATTTCAGCCAGTTGAATTCAAACAAAAAATACGAATATTTAACCAAATAGTTCAAATTTCAACCAAAAAGATTAACTTAAAAAAAAAAAAATTAAAAAAAAAAAAAAAAAAAAAAAAAAAAAAAAAAAAAAAAAAAAAAGCAAAAGATTTCATGGGATTGCAAAAGATTGCAAAATGTTGCATGAGATTGCAAAATGTTGCATGAGATTGCAAAATTTTGCATGAGATTGCAAAATATACCTTGGGATTGCAAAGGATTGCAAAAGATTTCATGCGGGATTGCAAAAGATTGCAGAATATTGCATGAGATTGCGAAAGATTCCATGGGATTGCAAAAGATTGCCGAATATTGCATAAAATTGCAAAAGATTCCATGGGATTGCAAACGATTGCAGAATATTGCATGGGATTGCAAAATATTGCAAAAAAGTGCATCTAATTGCAAAAGATTTCATGGGATTGCAAAAGATTGCAAAATGTTGCATGAGATTGCAAAATGTTGCATGAGATTGCAAAATGTTGCATGACATTGCAAAATATTCCTTGGGATTGCAAAGGATTGCAAAAGATTCCATGCGGGATTGCAAAAGATTGCAGAATATTGCATGGGATTGCGAAAGATTCCATGGGATTGCAAAAAATTGCCGACTATTGCATAAAATTGCAAAAGATTCCATGGGATTGCAAAATATTGAGAAAGCAAATATATTTGCTAATTAATTATAATGAGGAAGAAAAGTGCTTATCAATTGAGTACTATATAATTGTAAGGCAAACAAAGTGGAATAACACCAGATCGAATTCACAGCTATTTTTTTGCAATAAAATCAATTTTTAACCCAAAATTAAATAGTTGAATTCTCATCAAAAAAATAAATTTTGAATGAAAAAGGGCTTTTCTACAAAACAGTCGAATTTTTTAATAAATTGCTAAATTTTCAAGTCAAAAAGACGAATTTTCTGCAAAACATTTGAGTTTTCAACAAATAAGTTCAATTTTGAACCAAAAAAATGAATTTTCAACTGAAATTTTGAATCTTCAAAAAAAATGTATCCATTCTTAATGGATTTTGATGTTTTTTTTATTTTAAATTATCCTAAGTCTTCCAGGTATAACGAGTGATTACTAACTAAAAATAATTTCCAGTAGGTTAGAGTAAGAAAAAATTGAATATAAGGTTATAAACAAATTATTGTATAAAAGTCATGTTTTCGTGATTCACAATTAATAGTTATTTTAGAGCTATAGATTTTGTATGACATATGACAGATAATAATGTGCGCTTAAAATAAGTTGAGAATAGCTGCTGTTTACCAATTATTTAAACAATTTTTATATCCAAATTGACATTTTAACTTTTTTTTTTTGCGGAATCAACTCGAAATGTTTTGCTAAAGACTCCTTTCTGTCATATTTTTCATAACGACAATAACTGTTTATTATATGAACAATTTTAACATATGCAAATTTTCGCAATTTTTTATCAAAAAATGGAGAATATGTGCAGTTGTTTATAAAAATGGTTTATATAATTAACAGTTTTTCTCACTATGAAAAATACGACAGCAGGGGGTTTTGACAAAACAATTCGAGTTGAAAAAATTTAGAGTGACAAAAACTGTTAATTATGGGAACAATTTTCATGAACAGATACACATTTCCACTATTTTTTCCTGAATAGGCTTAAATTTCGTTTAAAGAATTAATAGCTTATGTCACTATGAAAAATATGAGAGTTAGGAGTCTGACCAGACATTTCGATTTGATTTCACAGCAAAAATTAGGCCAATTCATAAAAAAATTGTGAAAATGTGCATTTGTTTGTGAAAATTGTTCATATAAATAACAGTTTTTGTGATTATGAAAAATATGATAGCAAGGAGTCTTTGGCAAAACATTTCAAGTTTATTCCGCAAAAAGATGAAGCCTATTCATAAGACAGTGGTTTAAGTGTGCATTTGTTTATAAACATTTTTTAAATAATTCGTAAACAGCAGCTACTTTTAAGTTATTGTAAGCGCATATTATTATCTGCCATATTGGATACAAAATCAATGGATTTAACCCTTTAAGACCCACTGGGAACTTTGGTTCCCAAAATCGCGTTCAGAAATCCATAAAATAGCTAATCACTGCGAATCACGAAAACATTACTTTTGTACAATAATTCGTTTATAACATTATAAATAGTTTTTTTTTCTATCTCTTACCTGCTGAAAATTATTTTTAGTTAGTCATTAAATTAAATCATCACATGTTTGAATAAATTTGAAAATCTTAAAAGAAATGGTATCACTGAAAAGTTAGACAAAAAAGTTTAAAATTTGTTGTTAACTAACAAATTTTTTTTCAGTCAGTGTTAAATATTCATAGTTACTCGTTATTCCTGGAAGACTGACGATTATTTCTAAAAAAAATATGCAATAACTCTGTGCTTGCACCCACTGTTTTGTATGGTAGCGAGACCTGGATCCATCAAGGAAAGAATAAGTGTAAAACTAAGACGGTTGGCATAAAATTCCTGCACAATGTATGCGGTAAAACGATAATGGACAAAGTCAGTCATAAGAGGATTCTTAAAGAATTTGATGAAAGAAATTTGTTGAGATGGTTTGAACATGTTGAAAGAATGAAAGGAGAACGACTAAGGAAACAAGTAGATTCAGCTAAAGTGAATGGTAGCGTACCCAGAGGCAGCCCGAGTAAATAATGTTGGGAATGTATGAATGAGACTCTAAGACGGAAAGATATAAAAACCCATCTAAACACAAGAGCTTGCATGAGAAAATGTATGGACGTGAAGGAAGCGAAAGATCCTAATAGCAATGGCCTGCGCGGAGAGCTTTACATAGTGACTTTTTGAAGCTCATTATCTGGGGTGATTACTCGTGATTGTTCAGCTCCCTGGGTCAGAGCAGTGTTGTGGAACAAACGTGTTGTTTAAATAAACAACACGGGAATTCTAGATTGTTCTCACATCCGCCACTTCGGAACGAATTCGGTAATTTCCCGAAAATAAATTTTTTTCGCCTATTTTGTTTCAATTTTTTCAATATTACTAAACATAATCAAAGTTATCGAAGCTAATCTATTCCGAGAATCATTATATACTAAAAATCCAATTTAATATTTGAATATTCGAATATTTAAAATCACTCAAGTGCTACAAATTGCAAAAAATTTTCCTTTGAACAAAATCCAAACAAATCAAAGGACGACACAGACAGATGATGAACATTGTTTGTAAAGCTGAGAGTCAGGATCGAAAGAAACGAAATGGAACGTTTACATTTGAGTCGCTCTTTGGTCCACGAAAGCGACAAAGTGATTAGTTACAGACGCCATTCAAGTGTGTCTTTATTCATTCGACATTCGTATGCAAATCCAGCTTTACCTGGGCTTTGACATGCAACAGCTCGCGATGCTGAACGCTAAAATGCCCGTGTCGCGGTTTTTACTCTCATTTCAGCGATTTCACAACGCTCGACAATTTTGAGCCTTTCGTGAGAGCTTGTTGTGATTTGTGATTGAAATACCTGAAAACACTTGTCAGTCCCAATGGTGTCTGGGACCCTTTCGCAATCGGTCTTATGATTAACTCGTTCGGCCTCTTCTTATCTCTTTCTATCTAATTCGCTTTCAATAGGTTCACTCCTTAATTTACATTTTCTCTACAAGTTGCGCAAACTTTCAATTTGTAAATTTGTACTCAAACTCATTGGTATGATAATACTTTGAACTTCATATGTTAAATGTTAAATGAATAAAGAAGGATTAGGTTTAAGTGAGTTATATTCAAAAGGGGAAAGTAAAAATAAATTATTTTCGATATTTTATCCTATGCTTGAAAACCGACATAGAAACGTGTTACTGTTTTGAAATGTACAGAGAAAAGGAGCATATTTTTATTCTGCGTGAAAATCCGAGTGGTTAATTACTCGGATTTTTGGTGTACACTAGATTGCAAGATTGCAAGATAGCATGGGATTGCAAAATATTCTGTAAGATTGCAAATTTGAACAATTTATACACAAAAAACATTTTTTTGATCGAATTTATGAAAGATAATAAATAATTTGTTATTTGATAAACAAATTTAATAAACAAGTATCCACAGCTGGTATCGAGGGGTTGATTGCTCAAATTTTTGGTTTAAACTAGATTCCAAGATTGCATGGGATTGCAAAAGATACCATGGGATTGCAAAAGATTGAAAAATATTGCATGAGATTGCAAAAGATTCCATGGAATTGGAGAATATTGCATTAAATTGCAAAATATTCCATGGGATTTCAAAAGATTGCAAAATATTTAATAGATTGCAAAAGATTCCATTAGATTGTGAAATATTGCAAAACATTGCATAAAATTGCAAATTTGAACAATTTATATACAAAAACCATTTTTTGATTGAATTCATGAAAGATAATAAATAATTTGTTATTTCATAAACAAATTTTATGAACAATTATCCACAGCTGGTATCGAGGGGTTCATTGCTCGAATTTTTTGTGTAAACTAGATTGCTAAATTGCATAGGATTGCAAAAGATACCATGGGATTGTAAAGATTGAAAAATATTGAATGAGATTGCAAAAGATTCCATGGGATTGCAAAAGATACCATGGGATTGTACATTTTTTTATTGAATTCATGGAAGATAATAAATAATTTGTTATTTCATAAAAAAATTATCCACAGCTGGTATCGATGGGTTCGTTGCTCGAGTTTTTTGTGTGAACTAGATTGCAAAATTATATGGGATTGCAAAAGACACCATGAGATTGCGAAAGATTGAAAAATATGGCATGAGATTGCAAAAGTTTCCATGGAATTGCAGAATATAGCATTAGATTGCAATTTATTCCATGGGATTTCAAAATATTGCAAAATATTGAATAGATTGCAAAAGATTCCATGGGATTGCAAAATATTGCATGAGATTGTAAAAGATGCCATGGAATTGCAAAATATTCCATGAAGTTGCAAAAGATTGCCAATTATTCCATCAGATTACAAAAGATTCTATGGGACTATAAAATATTGCATGATAATGCAAAATATTCCATTGAATTGCAAAAGATTGCAAATTATTGCATCGGATTGCAAAAGATTCCATGGGATTGCAAAATGTTTATTTATGTATGTAGGAAATCAACGGGCTTGCGCCCATTTATACAGTAAAAAATAATAAATTATAGAATATTGCATGAGATTGCAAAATATGGCATGCGATTACAAAAGGTTGCAAATTATTGCATCAGATTTCAAAATTTTCCATGGGATTGCAAAATATTGCATGTTGTTGCATAACATTCCATCGGATTGCAAAATATTGCATGAGATTGCAAAAGACTTCATGGGATTGCAAAAGATTTAAAAATGATTCCATGTATTATAGATAATTCATTATATGAAATTATTATATATCGCTTAAAATTTAATTGAAATCCATGAAAAGCTTTTGTAATCTCTTCAAATCCCTTGATATCTTTGTAAATATTTATAATTCCATTAAAATCTCTCGAAATTAATTGAAATTCGTAAAATCCCTCAAAATTTTTTAAATAGTTGGAGGTCCTATAAATTTTGATCTCTTAAACTAAAACTTAAATTATTCCGTAATGTATCAATCATTTGTAATCCCTAGAATATAAATTGAATTAAACTCATTTATTAAAGTTCTCTAAAAATAACCATTTAAATTCCTAGATTGTTTTTAAATCCCTTAAAAGCCTTAAATCCCACAAAATACTTTGAAATTTCTGGACATTTTTTTAATTTCTCAAAACCATTTAAAATCCCTTAAAATCACTTCACATCTTTAAAAAACGTAACAATCCTCTAAAATCCCTTGAAATGTTTCGAGATTCCATGAAATTCATGGACATATTTTTACATTGCTTCAAAACCGATGAAATCTTTCAAAATTAGTTGAAACTTTTAGAAATATCTTAAAATCCTTTTAAAAACCTTACAATCCGCGGATATCTCTCGACATTTGTTGAAATTCTTTGGAATCCCTTAAAACCTTCTGGTATATTTGGAAATTTTTCAAATTCTATACATTTTTTAAATAAATCTGAGGAAATCACTTAAAATCTATGAAAATTCTCTAGAACTGTAATTAAATTAAACTTACTGATTGAATTTCTCTAAAAAAAAAAAAAACATTTGAATCCCTATAAATCTTTGAAAACCTTCAATCTTGTGATATTTCTTGAAATACCTTAAAATCTCTTGACATATTTGAAATCGCTAGCAATCCCTTCAAATTTAATTCAATTTATTTTACAAAGTTCACTAGAAATATTTTTGAATACTTTGGAACTCCTACAAAATTCTTTGAAATCTCTCGAAATTTGTTAATCTCTTGTAATCCTTCAGAATTTCGATGCGAATATCGGTGAGAGTTTCCATGCGAATTTCGATGAGAATTTCCATACAAATTTCTATGCAAATTTCCATACGAATTAGGATAAAAAAATTTTCATGCGAATTTAGATGAGAATTTCCATGCGAATTTTAATGAAAATTACTATGAGAATTTCAATGAGAATTTCAGTGAGCTTTTCCAGGTGTATTTTGATGATAATTTCGATTAGAATTTCCATGCGAATTTTAACGAAAATTTCGAGGAGCATTTCGATGCAAATTCCGATTCAAATTTTCGTGAGAATTTCTATGAGAAGTTTAATGAGAATTTTTATAAGAATTTCCATGCGAATTCCGATGAGCATTTCTAAGTGAACTTCCAGGCGAATTTACATGCGAGTTTTCATGCGAATTTCCTTCAGAATTTCCGAGAATTTAAATGCGAATTTGGATGAAAATTTCTATTAAATTTCAACGCGAATTTCGAAGAGAATGTCGGTGAGCACTTCCATGCGAATTTTGATGAAACTTTCCATGAAAATTTCCATGAGAATTTCGATCACAATTTCCATGAGGATTTCAATGAAAAGTTCCATGCGAATTTGGATGGGAATTTAGAAGAAAATTTTGATGAGAATTTCAATGAGAATTTCGAAATAGCGAAAAAAGCACCTTCTTCTAGTATTTTAGGTTTTCAGAATAAATTAACGCATTTCATGATTGTTTAAAAAATTACAGAATTGTTATAAGAAATATTTTGATTCTTCATATTAATTCTAAAACTCGTTCGATTTAGAAAATTTCATCATTTTGCTATCAATTTTTTAAAGAATAGAATATTTTTCAAACAATGACAAATAATTTTAAAAGATAATAAAAATATATAGTGAAAAGTATCAAAAAAGTTAGTGAACTATTTTCTGCTCAAGTTAATTCTGTGTAATATGACAAAAATTCTTGCATCAAACAGGCTTTTACAAAGAAATCCTCTTTTTTCTCTGTTTTCAAGAAACTTCCTCTTTCTCTCGTTTTTTCGCTTAAAGCAAACTAAATAATAGATCCCAATAAGAAAATTCAACTATTTCTTGTTGAGAGTTGATTCTGTGTAATATGACACAAATTCTTGTATCAAACAGGCTTTTTCAAGGAAATCCCCTTTTTTCCATGTTTTCAAAAAAGTTCCCCTTTTCCTCGTTTTTTTTTTCGCTTAAATATAAACTAAGCAATAGACCCCAATAATAAAATCCAACTATTTTTCGTTTGAAGTTACTTCTGTGTAATATGACACCAATTGTGGCATCAGACTTTTATACAGAAATCTTCTTGTTCCCTGTTTTCGAGAAAGCTCCACTTTTTCTCGTTTTTGCGTTTAAATACGATCCTAATTAATAGAACCCAATAAGAAAATCCAACTATTTTATATTAAAAGTCAATTCTGTGTAATATGACACAAATTGTTGCATCAAACATGATTTTTTAGAAGAAATCCTCTTTTTTACATGTTTTCAAGAAACTCCCCCTTTTCCTCGTTTTTTTGGTTGAATGCGAGCTACTTGTAAATCAATAGAACCAAATAAGAAAGTAATATAATTGAAATCAAAATAATTATTAGTTGTCTCGAAAATTCGAAAATCGTTTAAAAAAATAAATTGACTTTCCACAGTTTTGAATTAACTCGTACAATGTACAAAATTCCATTATTTTTCAACCCAGCGATTTGATAAACAATCAAAGTTTTTTGACAAGTAGAGAAATATGTGTGACATATCCAATGAATAATCAAATAGAAACAAATAACACTTTTTTAGCGTTCCAGGATTTGAGCGTAAATTTATGCACTTTATAATTGTTTAAACAATTACAAAATTATTATAAGCAATACATTGGTTCTTTATATTTTTTCTCAAACTCGTCGGACTTAGAAAATATCATTTTGCTATCAATTGTTTAGAGAATAGCAAATTTTTCAAACAAATGAAAATAATTTCAAAAATAATAAAAAGATTATAGTGAAGTGTCAGAAAAAATCAGTGAACTTCAATATATCGAAAAACTCTCATTTCTCTAATTAGGGGGTTAATAAAAGGGTCTTATTAGGGGAAAATTTGTATTTTTTGTCGATTTCTCTAAGTTATTATCGATTCGAGAAAAATAATTTAGGATACACTCTCTTTTGGAAATTGAAACAAAAGTGAAGGAATTTCTGTGGGGCTGAAAAGTATGAATGGAGGATGGTTTCCATTATATGAATGGCTCTTCGAGGTCGTCTGTCTTTCCATTAAGGATTACGAGGTCAGGTCAAGTAAGGTCAAGGAAGTCATCCCTTGGGTCGGCAATCACCATCTTAAATCCTAATATTGATTATTCAATTATTTCACTAAAGTCATAACTAGAATATGTTCTCATCGTGATCAAGATACCATCATATCTCACTTTTAAAAATGAAATCAAAATCAAAATTGGTTACCAACAAATATGTTCTCTCATATTAGGTCGGTACATAATTATCAACAGAATTCCGCTGATAAGGATAGTCTGAAAAAGGTTATCTGCAAAAAATTGGTTTATTTGATCAGACTTCAGAGTTCAAAATGCTCTCAAAACATGAGAAATAGGATAATTTTTCACGAGAATAGGGCAAGAATAGGGGAATAAATTCTTTTAAACAAAATTATTGTAGGCATATTGAATCTTCAAACAAAACAGATTAATTTCCAACAAAGTATTTGATATATAAGCAAAAAAATATCTTTATTCCCAATCAAAAAACATTTTAATTCAACGAAAAGAAAATTTCAACAAAATGCACGACTTTTCAATCAAATAGTTGAATTTTCAACCAAAAAATATCAATATTCAACCAAAAATGAAAGAATTAAATTTTTAATAAAAAAATAAAATGTTAACTGAAAAAAACGAATTTTTAACAAAGGAGATTAATTTTCTACCGAAAAATATGAATTTCAAACAAAATAGATGAATTTCAAAACGAAAAAGAGCATTTTTCAACTAAAAATAAAATATTTAAATTTTCAGTCAAACAATTATTTTTCACACAATCCAAAACAAATTTTCACCAAAATAGTTGAGCTTTTAACAAAAACAGGTAGATTTTTAGCAAAATAGTTAAATTTTCAACCAAACATATGAATCTTGAAACAAACTTCTTGACTGCAAAATATTACTGAGTAGAAAATTAAACTCTTTTATTTAAAATTAGTTATTTTGGTTCAATTTAACTTTTTTCTATTTAAAATTAAATTGTTTCTTGGTTAAATAGCAAAAATACATTTTTGGTTGCAAATTTGTTTTTTTGTTGATATTTTTTTTTTAAATAGAAATTTAAATATTCCATTGTTGGTTGGAAGTGTATCCTTTTTAGTTGAAAGTTTAGCTACTAGGTTGAAAATTCGTCTTTTTGGTTTGAAAATTCATCTGTTGTCGTGAAAATTTCATCTTTTTTTTTTGAAATAGCCAGTAATACATTTTTTGATAAAAATTGATTTTTTTTTTGTTGAAAATTAAAATTTTAACTAGAAATTTGACTATTCCTTTGTTCATTGGAAGTGTATCATTTTTAGTTAAAAATTTAACTATTTGGTTAAAAATTCGTGAATTTTTTAAAAATTCGTCTTTTTGGTCCAAAAATTAATCTTTTGTGAAAACTTCATCCTTTTTGTTGAAATAGCAAGTAATACATTTTTTGTTTCAAATTGTTTTTTTTTTAGATTAATTTTCAAACTAGAAATTTGACTATTCCATTGTTGTTTGGGAGTGTATCCTTTATAGTTAAAAATTTCACTATTTGCTTAAAAATTCGTGAAATTTTTGAAAATTCGTCTTTTCGATTTAAAAATTCACCTGTTATCGTAAAATTTCATCATTTTTGGCTGGAAGTGCAACTGCTTGTTCAACACTTTTAGCTGAAAATTCATGTATTTCTTTTTTAATACATATTTTTTGGTAAAAAATTAATGTTATTGATTGAAAATTCACCGCTTTGATTGAAAATTTAAGTTCTTGGTTGAAAGATGACCTCTCTTGTTGAAAATTCATTTTTTTGGTTGAAAATTCATCATTTCAGTTTCAGTTGAAAATTGATTTCTTTGGTTAAAAATAGAATTATTTTCTTAAACATTCCACTTTTTTGGTAGAAAATTAATCTCTTTGGTTAAAAATAAGTTTTTTGGGATGAAAATTCAACAATTTGGTTGATTTTTTTTTCTGGACTGAAAAATCTTGTTTGAAAAAATATTTTTTTGACTTTTTGTAATTGTGGGAGGCGGGGAGGGAGGGGGGAGGTCGACATACGAAAGGTGTTTGGTCAAAAATTAAAAATTTACTGTGTTTTCATACTTAGCAATTAAAAATGGATATTGGGAAGCAGAAGAAGGCGAGGTTCACACCACACTTGAATTTTTATTTTTGCCCTTTCTTTCAACCAGAAATGTAATGAAATTCTGGCATGATCATCTGCGAATGTTCGCGGTTCGATTAGGGCGGGAATAAAGCAGCGATTAGGCATTCCAAAGTTCCTTCAGGAGTCGGTTTGCCATGGCATTCGAAATTGCTCGAGCAAGTCGTGTCCTGCGGGGCTCAGCCAGCAGGAAGTCCCGACTGTGCAACAAGTGGTCCCTAGGATCAAAGGTCCTTTTACTCGGAGCAAATCGTTCGTCCAATTCGAATCTTCAACCGCCCCAATGAGCATTCGTTTTTCGGCAATTTGCTCAAATAGATATGATAATATTTCAAAAAACAATATAGAGATGATAATTTTTCTGTGTAATATGACACAAATAGTCGCATCGAAAATCGTTCGTCCAATTCGAATCATCAACCCCCCCAATGAGCATTCGTTTTTCGACAATTTGCTCAAATAGATATGATAATATTTCAAAAATCAATATAAAGTAGAGATGATAATTTTTCTGTGTAATATGACACAAATTGTTGCATCAAGTAAGCATTTTAAAAGAAATCCTCCTTTTCCCCTTAATAGAACCCAATAAGGAAATCCAACTATTTTTCCTTGAAGATTAATTCTGTGTAATGTGACACAAATTGTCACATCAAGCAGGGTTTGTTTTTAAACAAATACTCTTTTTAATTGTTTTCAAAAAACTTTTCCATCTCCTTGTTTTTTCGCTTGAATGCGAACTAAATTAATGAAACCCAATAAGAAAATCCAACTATTTTTCTGTAAAGCTTGATTATGTGTAATATGACACAAATTTTTGCATTAAACAGGTTTTTTAAAAAGAAATACTTTTTTCCTGTTTTCAAAAATCTTGTCTTTCTCATAGTTTTTGTCGCTCAAATGCGAACTAAATTAATAGAAACCAATAAGAAAATCCAACTATTTGTCTTTAAAAGTTCATTTTGTGTAATATGACAGAAATTTTTGCATTAAACAGGCTTTTTAAAAGAAATCCTCGTTTTCCCTGTTTTAAAGAAAATTCCACTTTTCCTCGATTTTTCGCTTAATTTCAAACTAAATTAATAGAAACCAATAAGGAAATCCAACTATTTTTCCTTAAAGGGTTATTCTGTGTATCATAGGACACAAATCGTTGCATCAAACAGGGTATGTTAAAAATGAATACTCTTTTTTCCTGTTTTCAACACACTTTTCCTTTTCCTTGTTTATTCGCCTAAATGCAAACTAAATAATTAGAACCCAATATGCAGATCAAACTATTTTTCTTGAAAAGTTATTTCTGTGTAATATGACACAATATGTTGCATCAAACAGGCTTTTTAAAAGTAATTCTCTTCACCTGTTTAAAAGAAACTTCCACTTTTCCTCGATTTTTTGCATCAATGCGAACTAAATTAGTAGAACCCAATAAGGAAATCCAACTATTTTTCCTTGCAGGTTAATTCTGTGTGATATGACACAAATTGTTACATCAAACAGTGTTTGTTTTTAAACAAAGACTCTTTTTTCCTGTTTTCAAACAACTTTTCCATCTTCTTGTTTTTTCGCTTGAATGCGAACTAAATTAATAGAACCCAATAAGAAAATCCAACTATTTGTCTTTAAAAGTTCATTTTGTGTAATATGACACAAATTTTTGCATTAAACAGGCTTTTTAAAAGAAATCCTCCTTTTTTCCTGATTCAAGAAACTTCTCCTTTTCCTCGTTTCTTCGCATCAATGCGAACTAAATTAATAGAACCCAATAAGAAAATCGAACTATTTTTCCTTGAAGGTTAATTATGTATAATATGACACAAATTGTTGCATCAAACGGGGTTTCTTTTCAAAAATAAAAACTCTTTCTTCCAGTTTTGAACACACTTTTCTTTTTCCTTATTTATTCGCTCAAATGCGAACTAAATTAATAGAACCCAATAAGCAGATCTATTTATTTTTCTTTAAGAGTTAATTCTGTGTAATATGACACAAATTGTTGCATCAAACAAACCTTTTAAAATAACTCCTCTTTTTCCCTCTTTTAAAGAAGATTCCACTTTTCTTCGATTTTTCGTTTAATTTCGAACCAGATTAATAGACACCAATAAGAAAATCTAACTTTTTTTACGTTTAAAGTTAATTCTGTGTAGTATGACACAAATTGTTGCATCGGAAACGATTATTTAAGGGAATCCTCTTTTTCCCTGTTTTCAAATAACTTTTCCCTTTCCTTGTTTTTTCGCCTAAATACGAACCAAATCAATAGAACCCAATAAGGAAATCCAACTATTTTTTCTCAAAAGTTAATTCTGTGTGATATGAAACAGATTGTTGCATCAAAAAGGGTTTTTTGATGAAAACCTCTTTTTCCCCTGTTTTCAAGAAACTACCCCGTTTTCCGCTTAAATGGGAACTAAATTAATAGAACCCAATAAGGAAATTCAACTATTTTTGTATTAAAAGGTAATTCTGTGTAATATGACACAAATTGTTGCATCAAATAAGCTTTTTTCAGGAAATCCTCTTTTTCCCCTGTTTTAAAGAAACTTCCACTTTTCCTCGTTTCTTCGCATCAATGCGAAATAAATTGATAGAACTCAATAAGAAAATCCAACTATTTTTTCCTAAAGGTTAATTATGTGTAATATGACTCAAATTTTTGCATTAAACTGGGTTTCTTTTCAAAAACAAATACTCTTTTTTCCAGTTTTCAACACACTTTTCTTTTTCCTAATTTATTCGCTTGAATGCGAACTAAATTAATAGAACCCAATATGCAGATCTATTTATTTTTCTTTAAAAGTTCATTCTGTGTAATATGACACAAATTGTTGCATCAAACAGACTTTTTAAAAGAAATCCTCTTTTTCCCTCTTTTAAAGAAGATTCCACTTTTCTTCGATTTTTAGTTTAATTTTGAACCAGATTAATAGAAACCAATAAGAAAATCTAACTTTTTTCATGTTAAAAGTTAATTCTGTGTAATATGACACAAATTGTTGCATCAAACAGACTTTTTAAAAGAAATCCTCTTTTCCCCTCTTTTAAAGAAGATTCCACTTTTCTTCGATTTTTCGTTTAATTTTGAATCAGATTAATAGAAACCAATAAGAAAATCTAACTTTTTTCATGTTAAAAGTTAATTCTGTGTAATATGACACAAATTGGTTTTCAACTAAAATCGCAACTTTTTTATTTTTTGTTCAAAATTAATCTTTTTTTATTGAAAATTCGTCTTTTTGTTAAAAAAGTAATATTTTTTATTTGAAATTTCCTCTTTTTTGGTCAAAAATGCAACTGCTTGGTTGAAAAATTATTTATTTAATTTGAAATTCGTCTTTTTTGGTAAAAAAAACTAATCTTTTTGGATAAAAATTCGCCTTTTAGTTTCAAAATTTATCTATTTTAATAGACAATTTAACTATCTCGATAAAAATTACACTATTTTGTTGAAAATTTAATTATTTTCTTCAAAATCTAACTATTTTGTTAAAAATTCATTTTTTTAAAAATTGAAATATCAAGCGATAAATTTTTCGTTGAGAATTCATCTTTTTGTTGGAGATTCAAATTTTCGGGTAGAAAATTCAACTTTCTTCCAAAAGAATCGTCTTTTCGGGTTAAAAATGCATTTTTTCAAATTTAATAATTTTTTAAAAAATTCCATTATTTTGTTGAAAAGTCATCTTTTTGGTTGACAATTCAAAAGTTTTGCTGAAAATTCATTTTTTTTGCTTTGCTAGACATTAGTTTTTTTTAGTTAATGTTTTCAACTGAAATTATAACTTTTTTTTTGAAAATTAATCTTTTTTTGTTGAAAATTTGTCTTTTTTGGTAGAAAAATGATCTTTTCAGTTTGAAATTTCCTCTTTTTTGGTTAAAAATAGACCTGTTTGGCTGAAAATTTATATATTTGGTTGGAAATTAGTTTTTCCTGGATTCATGTAATAGAAATTTCATTTCTTAGATTGAAATTTAAACTATTTGATGAAAACTTGAACTATTTTGTTAAAAATTTAACTATTTTTGTTTGAATAAAAATTATTATTTTGTTGAAAATTCGTTTTTTCGGTTCAAATATCAACCATTACATTTTTTATCGAATTCATCTTTCTGTTGAAAATTGAATGTTTCGGGTTGAAATTTAATCTTTTGTTTATTAAAAATTCGGCCATTCAACTATTTTGTTCAAAATTCGAGAATTTTGATTTGGACAGAAAATTCCTCCCTTTGGATTAAAAATTCATATTTTCTTGCTCAATTGTCTTTTAAGAATTTCAAACATTTTGTTGAAAATGCAACTGTTTTTGGTTGAAATTAAATTGTGTTTATTTAAAAATGCAACCATTTGGTTCAAAAATTTTAAAGGGAAAAGTCCGGGAATTCAGTTAATCCTAGAAAATTGGAACATTTCATTACACCATATTAACTGTTTTCCATTTATTTTATATTTCTTGCAATATTATGAACCTAGGGCGGTAAAATAAACCACATGAAGTAAATTACTACCCAATTTACGTATACGAAGCGAAAAACATAAATTACTAAGATGACTCTGTTTTCTTAACGTCTAGAATGTGATAAATATATAGCATTATTTTCTGCATATATGATTGCAGTTCCTCGAATTTTCCATATAATTGAATATAATTAACTCGTTTCTACCAAGGGCGAGAATCTTGAAATATCGTTCCAGATTCAGAAATTTTAAATAAGTTGCTAACTGTACTTCTACTTTACATATCGTGAGAAAATGTATTTTAGTTAACGCTAAACTATAAAATTTCGTGAGATTTGATGAGAAACGTGCTCTGACTTGATTTGATTTAATTTGTCTGGGCCACTTTCCATCCAAATCGCCTTCAATAACAATTTGTGTAAACTTACTATCTGAAGAACATCCTTTCTTTGCATGAATTGAAATTTACTGCTTTTTTTCTTTTCTTCACTTTGTAATGCAAAGCAGGTTTTTATGGCAATTCAAACTAAAAGCTTTCGGAAACAGTGAAACGACTCTCGAAATCAAATTGACCAATAATACTTTTAGATATTGACCAAGTATTGCCTTAGAAGAAATAATTGTTTATTCTTCATATTAAACTAGCAACAATATCTTTTTTATTTTAATTTTGAATTTGAACTTAATTTTAATTGGCTTTTAGTAATTAACTTTCATTTAAACATGAGATTTTATACCAGAACATCTTTTTGAAATAGGTCTATATTGAAGATTCAATTTTTAATGTTTGTCATTTAAAATTATGTATTTTTTTCAATGGTTCGATTTTGAGGATTTACAGTTGAAACCTCTTCAAATTTGAAAATATATTCATAAAAATTCTTAAATTTTGATTATTTTGAAGATCAAAGGTCAATTTTTCAATTCCAAATCTTCCGATTTGAAATTTCGAATATAAATCATCCAAATGACAGCTTTTCTAATTTGTAAACCCTAAAACTTGCCTAACTTTTAAATGTAAATTTTCAAAATTAAAGCCTCTTAAATTTTATAGATTTACAATTTAAAGTTATACAATTTTGAAGAATTACAATTGAAAATTCTTGAATTCGGAAAATGTAGAATTACAAATTATTCCATTTTTAAGATTTCTATTTTGAAGGTATGTATTTTTCAAATTTTTCTTCATAGTTCCATTTTGATGATATAAAATTTAAAATTATTCTATTTTCAGAATCTGCAATTCAAAATTCTTCAATTTTTAAGATTTGCAATTAAAAACTCTTCAATTTTAAAAATGTATAAATAAAAGTTCTTCAGTTTTGAAGATTTTGGAAATCAATTCTAAATCTGCCAAATTGAAGAAAATTCGAATGTAAATATCAAAATTGCAGGATTTTTTGAATAATAATTAAAAAATTAAAAACTCTACAATTTTGAAGATTTATAAATAAAAAGTCTTAAATTTTGATGATTTCGAAGATCAAAAGTCAAATTTTTAATTTCAAATCTTCCAAATTGAAGAAATTTCAAATGCAAATCATCAAAATTACAGAATTTATAATTGTAAAACTTCAAACTTGCATAATTTTCAATTACAAATATTCCAAATTAAAAACTCTTCAATTTTAAAAATTTATTAATAAAAAGTCTTAAATTTTGATGATTTCGAAGAGCAAAAGTCAAGTTTTCAATTTCAAATCTTCCAAATTGAAAAAATTTTAATTGCAAATCATCAAAATTACAGAATTTATCGTTGTAAAATTTGCGACTTGCGTAATTTTCAATTATTAATTTTCCAAATTAAAAACTCTTCAATTTTAGATTTATAAATAAAAAATCTTGAATTTGGATGATTTCGAAGATCAAAAGTCAAGTTTTAAATTTCAAATCTTCCAAATTGAAGAAATTTCAAATGCAAATCATCAAAATTGAAGAATTTTTAATTATAAAACTTGAAACTTGCATAATTTGTCATTGTAAATTTTCCGAATTAAAGACTCTTCAATTTTGAAGGTTTATAAATAAAAAGTCTTAAATTTTGATGATTTCGAAGATCAAAAGTCAATTTTTCCAATTCTAAATCTTCCAAATTGAAGAAATTTCGCAATAAAATCATAAAAATTCCATAATTTATCATTCTCAAACTTAAAGCTTGCATGATTTTTAATAGTAAATTTAAAAAATAAGAAATCTTGAATTTTAATGACTTATAATTTAAAATTCTACAATTTGGAAGAATAATAATTAGAAAATCTTGGACATTTTTTTTAATTTTTGCAGAATTTTAAAAGATTTCAGCAAAAGTTTAAGAAGTTTTAAAAATAATTTAAAATTGGAAAAGATTACAAAAAAACTTTGTAACAAAAAGTAAATTTTTTGAACATTTTGAAATCAAATTTGGAAGCTTTTTCATGATAGACCTAGGAAAATTATATTTATATAAACTTAAAGAAAATAAAAAAAGACACTTCAAAAATAAATATTTGTTCGAAATTTTTATTTTGCAGTCAAAATTATTTTTCCCTTCAAATTAATTTGCCTAAAGTTTCTCTTTCTTGATTGAACATTTTTTATTGGTTGATAATTCCATTTTTTTGTTGAAGATACAACTAGTTTGTTCAAAATTAATTTTTTTTGTTGAAGATTCATCATTTTAGTTGAAAATTAATCTTCTTGGTAGAAAATTAATTTATCTGATCGAAAATTTTTTGGCGGATTGAGGTTTCAACTACTTTGTTCAAAATTAATTTTTTTGGTTGAAGATTCATCATTTTAGTTGAAAATCAATCTTCTTGGTAGAAAATTAATTTATCTGATTTTTCTGATTGAAAATAATACATTTTTTTTATTAAAATATCAACTGTTAAAATTTTCGTTAAGAATTTATTTTTTTTTACTTGAAAATTCAACTTTTTATTTGAAGATTCACTTTTTTGTTAAAATTTTGATTTTATGTATCTGAAATTTTGAAAAATATTTTTGCATTTTCTCCAAAATCTTGGAAAAATTCAATTTATTTAATCATAAAAACACAAAGACATAAAAAATTCACCATTTTAGTTGAAAATTCGTATTTTTTGGTAGAAAATTAATCTTCTTGCTAGAAAATTAGTTTATGTGCTTGAAAATTATTTTTTTTTTTTGTGGTTGAGATTCAACTTTTTTTTTATTTGTCTCTTTTGCATGAACTCAATTGTTTTTGATTCAGAACAAAAATCTTTTTGGATTAAAATATCAACTATTACATTTTTTGTTGAGAATTTATCTTTTTTTTTTTGAAAATTTAACTATTCTTTTGAAGATAAGATTTTTCGTTGCAAATTCTATTTAATGTATCTGAAATTTTCAGAAATATTGTTAAATTTTCACAAGAATCTTGGGAAAATTATATTTATATAACATTAAAAGCGAATAAAGCTAGAAAATAAATAGTTATTCGTAATTTTATTTTGATTTTATATTTTTTTCGTTAAAATTGTAAATATTTTGTGGAAAATTCGTTTTTGGCAGAAAATTGGAATAAAGTATATAATAAAGTATTGTTAAGATTAGAATTTGATGGTTCTGAAAATTTCAAAAGTATTTTTGAATTTTTTCAAGAATCTTAGAAAAATGATATTTATGCAAACCTAAAAACAAATAGAACTGAAAAACAAATAACACAGATTCTTGTGAAAATTTAACAGCATTTTTGAAAATTTCAGATACATTAAATAAAATTTTCAACAAAAAAGTTAATCTTGAAAAAATAGTTGAATTTCAAATAAAAAATATAAATTCTCAAAAAAATGTAATAGTTGATATTTTAATACCAAAAGATTTTTATTTTAAATCAGAAAAAGTTGACTTCATCCAAAAAAGACAATTTTAAATTCAAATTTGAATCCTCAACCAAAAATAAATTATTATCGACAGGATTAATGAATTTTCAACCAATAAAAAAAAAGTTGAAAAAAATGTTGAATCCTCTACTAAAAAACTTAATTTTTACCAGATAAATTAATTTTCCACCAAGAAGATTATTTTTCAACTAAAATGATGAACCTTCAAAAAAAAAATTAATTTTAAACAAAGTTGTTAAATCCTTAACAAAAAAATGGAATTTTCAACCAAGAAAAAAATTTCAATCAAGGAAGAGAAAAAAATTTAGGCGACTTATAATTTGAAGGAAAAAATAATTTTGAATACAAAATAAAAATTTCGAACAAATATTTATTTTTTAAGTGTCTTTGTTTATTGCTTTAAGTTTATATAAATATAATTTTCCTAGGTATATCCTCAAAAAGCTTCAAAATTTGATTTAAAAATCTTTAAAAGGCTACATTTTGTGAAAAAGTTTTTTTGTAATATTTTCAGATTTTGAATTATTTTTGAATATTTTTAAAACTTCTTGAACTTTTGCTAAAATCTTTTGAAATCCTGCAAAAATTAAAAGTATGTACAAAATTTTCGAATTATTAATCTTCAAAATTGTAGAATTTCAAATTATAAATCATTAAAATTCAAGAGTTTTTATTTTTTTTAAATACTATTAAAAATCGTGCAAGTTTTAAGTTTTGCAATGATAAATTTTTGAATTTCTATGATTTTGTTGCGAAATTTCTTTAATTTCGTTAATTAACATTAAATAAAATTTTCAACAAAAAATCTTATTTCCAAGAAAATAGTTAAATTTTCATATAAAAAAGATATATTCTTAACAAATGTTCAATAGATGATATTTCAATTCAAAAAGATTTTTATTTTGAATCAGAAACAGTTGAGTTCATCCAAAAAAGACAAATTAAAAAAAAAAGTTGAATCCTCAAGCAAAAAGATTAATTATGAACCAGAAGATTATTTGTCTTCCAAAAAAGACGAATTTTCCACAAAATAGTTACATTTTTCACAAAAAGGATGAATTTTGAATTACAATCATTCCATAAAATCAAAATCAAATTATGAATTTTGTTGTCTTTTTGTTTTGATAATTAAATAAATCTAATTTACCGAAGATTCTTGAGAAAATTTAAAATTATTGCTGAAAATTTCAGATACATCAAAATCAAAATTTTACCAAAAAAAGTCAATCTTTGAATAAATAGTTGAATTTTCAAGAAAAAAGGATAAAGTCTCAATGAAAAATTTAATAGTTGATATTTTAATCCAAAAATATTTTTATTTCGAATTAAAAACAGTTGAGTTCATCCAAAAAAGACAAATTAAAAAAAAAGTTGAATCTTTAACCAAAAAAATTAATTTTCAACCAAATAAACTAATTTTCTACCAAGAAGATTAATTTTCTACTAAAAGCGACGAATTTTCAACTAAAATGATGAATCTTCAACCAAAAAAATACAATTGTAACAAAGTAGTTGAATCCTCAACCCAAAAGATGGAATTTTCAACCAAGAAGATAAGTTTCTGCATAAAAGTAAATCTCCAAATAAATAATTGAATTTTCAAATAAAAAAAATGAATTCTCCATTCAAAATTTAATAGTTGATATTTTAATCCAAGAAGATTTTTATTTTAAATCAGAAACAGTTGAGTTCATCCAAAAAAGACAAATTGAAAGAAATAGTTGAATCCTCAACCAAAAAAATTAATATACTACCACAAAGATTAATTTTTTACCAAAAACGACGAATTTTTAACTAAAATTATAAATCTTCAGAAAAAAAAAATTTAACAAAGTAGTTAACACCTCAACCAAAAAGATGAATTTTCAACCAAGCAGATTAATTTTCTGCCAAAACGACGAATTTTCAACAAAATAGTTACAATTTTAACGGAAGAGATGAATTTTGAATCAAAATCATGAGAGAAAATCAAAATCAAATTATGAATTTTTTTGTCTTTTTGTTTTTATGATTAAATACATCTAATTTTCCCAAGATTCTTGAGAAAAATCAAAAATATTTTTGCAAACTTCAGATACATCAAAATTTTAACAAAAAAGTCAATCTTAAAATAAATAGTGGAATTTTCAAGTAAAAAAGATGAATTCTCAATGAAAAATTTAATAGTTGATATTTTAATCCAAAAATATTTTTATTCTGAATCAGAAAGAGTTGAGTTCATCCAAAAAAGACAAATTAAAGAAATAGTTGAATCCTCAACCAAAAAAATTAATGTTCTACCAAGAGGATTAATTTTCTACCAAAAACGACGAATTTTCAACAAAATAGTTACAATTTTAACGGAAGAAATGAATTTTGAATCAAAATCATGAGATAAAATCAAAATCAAATTATGAATTTTGTTGTCTTTTTGTTTTTATGATTAAATAAATCTAATTTACCGAAGATTCTTGAGAAAAATCAAAAATATTTTTGCAAACTTCAGATACATCAAAATCAAAATTTTAACAAAACAAGCAATCTTTAAATAAATAGTTGAATTTTCAAATAAAAAAAAATGAAGTCTCCATGAAAATTTCAATAGTTGATATTTTATTCCAAATCATTTTTATTTAAAATCAGAAACAATTGAGTTCATTCAAAAAAGACAAATTTAAAGAAATAGTTGAATCCTCAACCAAAAATTTAATTTTTTACCAAGAAGATTAATTTTATACCAAAAACGACGAATTTTCAACTAAAATTAGGAATCTTCAACCAAAAAAATTAAATTTTAACAAAGTAGTTGAATTCTCAACCAAAAAGATAAATTTTCAACAAAATAGTTACATTTTTAATGAAAGGGATGAATTTGGAATTAAAATCATGAGATAAAATCAAAATCAAATTATGACTTTTTTATGTCTTTTTGTTTTTATGATTAAATAAATCTAATTTTTTCAACATTCTTGAGAAAATTAAAAAATATTGTTGGAAATTTCAGATACATCAAAATAAAAATAAAAAAAAGGCAATCTTCAAATAAATTTTTGAATTTTCAAATAAAAAAGATGAATTCTCCATGAAAAATTTAATAGTTGACTTTTTAGTTCAAAAATATTCTTGTTTTTATTCAGAAACAGTTGAGTTCATCCAAAAAAGACAAAATAAAAGACAAGTCGAATCCTCAACCAAAAAAATTTATTTTCAACTAGATGAACTAATTTTCTACCAAGAAGATTAATTTTCTACCAAATTCGACGAATTTTCAACTAAAATAATGAATCTTCAACCAAAAAAAAATTTTAACAAAGTAGTTGAATCCTCAACCAAAAAGATAAATTTTCAACCAGAAGATTATATTTCTGGCGAAAACGACGAATTTTCAACAAAATTGTTAACTATAACTATAGCTATAATATAACTAATAATATAACTATAACTATCATTTTAACGAAAAAAATGAATTTTGAATTAAAATCATGAGATAAAATCAAAATATGCATTTTTTACGTCTTTTTGTTTCTATGATTAGACAAATCTAATTTTTCCAAGATTCTTGAGAAAATTCAAAAATATTGTTGAAAATTTCGCATACATCAAAATAAAAATTAAAAAAAGGCAATCTTCAAATAAATTTTTAAATTTTCAAATAAAAAAAATGAATTCTCCATGAAAAATTTAATAGTTGATATTTTAATCCGAAAAGATTTTTATTTCAAATCTTAAAGAGTTAAGTTCATGCCATTTTTTGCAGATCTGTGTAATCATTCCAAATTTTTATTCAGTATTAAAAATGATTTTCCCGCCAAAATCGAAAAACTGCATTTGATAAAAAAACTATAATAAAGCACGTAGTTTGCAATATATTGTTTTTATTTATAAATAATGGCATAATAGGTGTTAGTCCCTGTGAGCAATGAAGCACGTGTAGATATGTGATCTTCATTTGTGGGATGTTTTATTGCCACAGTAATTGAGGTAGGTCAATACTATCTGTTGCAGAACGTGCACTTATCTTCGATATATGACCACTGCTTTCAAACAGAAAAAAAAAAAAAAAAACATTTTACCAGACGTTTATCGACCCCGAAAAATCACACTCTACTGCAAATATCCATTTGCATAACTCCACAAAGAGAATGGCAAAATACGAAATTTAAATCATTCAGAAGAATTATTTTTAAAACTTTACCGAATAATTTCAGGACTGACACACAGGCTCTTGAGTCACTTTTTTAGAAGGAAAAGGTGACATAATTCAAATTTTCGATCAGATTTGAGATTTTATTTTTAAAAAAAAGAGAAAATCCACAAAAAAAAGCATCATTTAAGAGCATCTGCCTTCGATCTCTTTAGTATCTTAATGGTTAAACCACCCGACCGGCAATCGGAAGACGTGAGGTTCGAATCCCGCCGGGGCGAAGGAGAAAGATCTTTTTTCAGAAATAAAAATTTTTTAATTTAAGAAAATCTAAGTATGGAATATGTATATATATATAATCTATGTATGGAATCTATATAGTCATCTGGAGACTCTAAATTTGAATCAGTCAAAAGTGACTTTTTTAAATCAGTTAATTTGACTCACTGGTAAAATCAGTCAGTTTATATTATCCAATCTGTTGAATTTTCATCTAAAAGAGGCAAATTATCAACCAAAAATGGAATAGTTAAATATTCAATAAAAGAGATGAAACTTCAAATCAAATGATGAGTTTTTATCAAATAAAAATTAATTTTGAACAACGTAGTTCACTTTCAACAAAGTATTTGGATTTTCAACCGAAAAAGATGAATTTTCAACCAAAAAAAGGTAAATTTTAAACTAAAAATGGTGAATTTTTTACTAAAATAATAAATCATCAAGAAAAGTAATTAGTTTTTAAAAAGCAGTTCAACTTTTAACCAAGTAGTTTAATTTTTTAAAATGAATTTTCCGCCAAGAAGATTAATTTTCAACCAAAAAAGATTTTTCAAACAATTAAATTAATTTTCAACCAAAAATAAATGGATAAATTTTCAGTCAACGAAATTAATTTTCAATAAAAAAAGTCAACCAAGTAGTTAAATTTTTAACCAAAAAAGTGCATTTTCGGTGAAATAGTTGAATCCTTATCCAAATAGTGGAAAAAATAGAATAGTTCAGTTTTCCATCAAAAAAATTAATTTTCAACCCAAAAAAAACGAATTTTGAATAAAATAGTTAAATTTTTAACCAAAAAGATCAATTTTCAACAAAAATAATTAATCTTTACGCAAAAAAATAAATTTTCAAGAAAGTAGATCAAATTTCAACCAAGTATTTGAATTTTCAACCAAAAAAGATGAGTTTTCAACCAAGAAGATTAATTTTCAACCAAAAAAAGTTCAATTTCAGACTAGAAATAAATTTATTTTCAAGAAAAAATATTAATTTCAAACAAAATAGTTAATTTTTTTAATTAACAGATGAATTTTTAACTTAACTGATAAAGCATTTACAAAAAGAATGCATTTTTAATAAAGCAGTTCAACTTTCAACAGGGTAGTTAAATTTAGAAAAAAAAAATGTCTGCCAAGATAAATTTTCTACCAAAAAAAAAAAATAATTTTTGAGAAATTTCATGAATTTTCAAATAAAAATAGAAAAGCTAAATTTTCAGTACAACAAATTAATTTTCAACCAAAAAAAGTTGAATTTTAAACTAAAATTTTTGAATTTTTAACAAAGCAGTTCAACTTTTAGCCAAGTAGTTTAATTTAAAAAAATAATAATTTTCCGCCAAGAAGATTAATTTTCCATCAAAACAGATGTTTCAGGAAATTAAATTAATTTTCAACCAAAAATGGAATAGATTAATTTTCAGTTAAAAAAATTAATTTTCAATTTAAAAAAAAACAAATCAACCAAGTAGTTAAATGTTCAACCAAACGAGGTGAATATTATCAATGAAATAGTTGAATCCTTAACTAAATAGTTGAAAAAATAGAATAGTTCAGTTTTCCATTTAAAAAATTAATTTTAAACCCAAAAAAATGAATTTTGAATAAAATAGTTAAATTTTCAAATAAAATAATAAATCATCACCCAAACAAATAATTTTTTTACAAAGTAGTTCAACTTTCAACCAAGTATTTGAATTTTCATAAAAAAGATGAATTTTCAACAGAGAAGATTAATTTTTAATAAAAAAATATTGAATTTTAGGCTAGAAATAAATTAATTTTTAAGAAAAAAATATGAATTTCAAACAAAAGAGTTAAATTTCTAAATCAACAGATGGATTTTCAACAAAAATGATAAAGCATTTACAAAAAGAATGAAGTTTTAATAAAGCAGTTCAACTTTTAACCGAGTAGTTGAATTAAAAAAAAAAATTATTTTCAGCCAAGAATATTAATTTTCTACCCAAAAAAATTAATTTTCAACCAAAAATGGAAAAAACGAAATTTTTAGTTAAAAAAATTAATTTTCAAACAAAACAAAAATCAAATTTTCAACAGATTAGTTAAAATCTCAATCACAGAAATAAATTTTTAACTAAAATGACAAATTATTACAAAGCAGTTTAACTTTCAATCAAGTAGTTGAATTTAAAAAAAAAAGGTGAATTATCAATAAAATAGTTGAATCCTTAACTAAATAGTTGAAAAAATGGAATAGTTTAGTTTTCCATTAAAAAAATCAATTTTCATAAAAAAACTAATTTTGAATTAAATAGTTTAATTTTCAACCAAAAAGATAAATTTCCAACTAAAATAATAAATCCTTATGAAAAAAGATGAATTGTCCACAACAACAAAATTGAATTTTAGACTACAAAAATTGATTTTCAAGAAAAAAATATGAATTTCAAACAAAGTAGTTAAATTTCTAAATAAACAGATGAATTTTTAATTAAAATAATAAAGCATTTACAAAGAGAATGAATTTTTAATAAAGCAATTTAACGTTAAACCGAGTATTTGAAATAAGAAAAAAATTAATTTTCAACCAAGAAAATTAAGTTTCTACCAGAAAAAAATGAATTTTCAAGAAATTACATGAATTTTCAACCTAAAATGAAAAAGCTAAATTTTCAGTAAAAACAAAATAATTTTCAACCAAAAAAGGTGAATTATCAATAAAAGAGTTGAATCCTTAACTAAATAGTTGAAAAAATGGAATAGTTCAGTTTTCCATTAAAAAAATTAATTTTCATAAGAAAACGAATTTTGAATAAAATAGTTTAATTTTCAACCAAAAAGATCAATTTTCAACAAAAATAATTAATCTTTACGCAAAAAAAAAATGAATTTTTAACAAAGTGTTCCAACTTTCAACCAAGTATTTCAATTTTCAACAAAAAAAAGTTAAATTTTAGGCTACAAATGAATTGATTTTCAAAAAAAAAAAATGAATTTCATACAAAATTGTTAAATTTCTGAACAGATGGATGAATTTTCAACTAAAATGGTAAAGCATTTACAAAAAATTAATTCCTAATAAAGCAGTTCAACTTTTAACCAAGCAGTTAAATTTATTAAAAAATTAATTTTTAGCCAAGAAGATTAATTTTCTACAAAAAAAAAAATTAATTTTTAAGAAAATTACATGAGTTTCAAAAAAAAATGGAAAAGCTAAATTTTTAATGAAAAAAATTAATTTTCAACCAAAAAAAAACAACAAATTTCCAACAAAGGAGTTTAATTATCAATCACAGAAATAAGTTTTTAACTAAAATGACGAATTATTAAAAACAACAAAAACTGAATTTTTAAAAAAGCAGTTTAGCTTTTGACCAAGTAGTTGAATTTTTAACCAAAAAGGTACATTATCAATGGAATAATTGAATCCTTAAATAAATAGTTGAAAAAATGGTATATTTTCGTTTTCAATAAAAAAAAAAAAACAATAATTTTCACACAAAAAACGAATTTTGAATAGAATAGTTTAATTTTCCACAAAAATAATGACTAATCAACTAAAATAACGAATCATTACCCAAAAAAGTTGAATTTTAGACTAAAAAAATTGATTTTCAAAAAATTACATGAATTTTCAACCTAAAATAAAAAATCTAAATTTTCAGCAAAAACACAATAATTTTTAACCAAATAGTTGAATCCTTAACTAAATAGTTGAAAAAATGGAATAGTTCAGTTTTCCATTAAAAAAATTAATTTTCATGAAAAAAAAACGAATTTTGAATAAAATAGTTTAATTTTCAACCAAAAAGATGAATTTTCAACTAAAATAATAAATCATTACCAAAAAAGATTTATTTTTCACCAAAAAAAGTTGAATTTTAGACTAAAAAAATGGATTTTCAAGAAATTACATGAATTTTCAACCAAAAATGGAAAAGCTACATTTTCAGAAAAAAAAAAACAATTTTCAACCAAAAAATAAAAAACAGCACATTTTTAACAAAGTAGTTAAATTATCAATCACAAAAATAAGTTCTTAACTAAAATGACGAATTATTAACAAAAAAACTGAATTTTGAACAAAACAGTTTAACTTTCAACCAATTAATTGAATTTCCAACGAAAAAGGATGAATGGTCAATGAAACAGTTGAATTTTTATCTAAAAAGGATAAATTTTCAATTAAAATGGAATAGTTTAATTTTCAATTTGAAAAATTAATTTTTCAACAAAAAAAGAATTTTGTATAAAATAGTTCAATTGTTAACCAAAAAGATGAACTCTCAACTAACACAATAAATCATTGCCCAAAAATGGATGTACCTTCAAGCTTTCCAACAGACAGATGATAAGTCTATGAGAGGTTGAATCGAAAGCTTTCCGGTAGTCAACCCAGGCCATTGACAGGACGCGTTGATGGGCTGCAGCTTCTTTACAGACACACCTGTCAATTATCAGGTTCTCTCGACAGCCTGCTACACCTTTTTTCGAGCCTTTTTTCGGTAGGATTATAGTGCGTCCTAACACCAGACACTGCGGAATGGGCGTCTCCGACTTTATATATGAGGTGAATATGGGGGCCAAATGTTGGTGTGTAGAAGTAAACTTCTCCCAACAGAAGTTCTTGAGGTTGTCGCGAAATTCCTTGAAGCGGATGATATTGTCAGTATGTGCTTTCAGGATCTTGTATACCTCTCTCCAAAAAGTCTCTACCTCGTTGGGCTTGGGTGGATTTTTGACAGAAACAAGGTGTTTTGAATTAATGACGGACTGGCGTGGGGTAGCGAAGGAATCGTGCTCAGTCATGTTAAAGTCAACGAAAATGAACAAGACAATTTCTCATCGTGCTCCTTAACTTCTAAATACCTTGTATCGATTTAATCAAGGATACGAGTCCTGCAGCCTGTCCCATACAGCACTCCTTTTTTGCCCAAAAAAAGGTTTTGCTTGTTTTGGAAAATTGGCACAGATGTAGCCTATGAAGCTACGACCACAATCGTTCACCTAACAATCGATCCCGACGCAACCGGAGGCAATACGTCATCCGACTCGTGACTTTCCGCGACACCAGAAGACAATCGAGTCGGGAAATTACTACACAAGCAATAGGAACTTAAAGGACCACAGACTTTGAATGAAAAGACTCAAATACTTGAATTGTCTCGAAAATAAACACAATTGATTTTAATTGTTGCGACCACCGAAAAGTGGCTACACTCGCCTACTCCGTGATTGAAACTGAGCAGAGCAGAAAACGGTTCCGAGCCTGCTCAACAAAAGAAGCCTCACGCTACTACCTGAGTTCACACACAACGAAAAGGTAGTGCCCGAAACTCAAAAACAGAGGAAAAACTTTAAGGAAAATAAGCATTAGGCTGGAGGTCAATCAAAAGAGGAACAATAACATCAAACAAATTATCAACACCTCCATTTACACAATTCTTTTTCCCACCTTCCGTTTACACACAAGGTCTTTTGAGTCCTATTCAGTTTTTAAACGGTTTCTGGTTTTCAAAAAATCGAATGAAATTCAGGGTTATTTATTTAAGTGTCTACTACACGATCAAATTGTTGTTAGTGTCAATAATTAGACACTTTTTAAAATAAAAATTGAAATTTGGTGAAAATATAGAAAAAAATTGATACTTGTAAAAAAATTCATAATTTTACAACAAATATATATATTTTTAAATCGTTCTAAGATTTTAAAGCTTAGACTATGACCTTCGAAAATAATATAGGCCCATTGGCGGCGGCTTCGAAAAGTTGAATTATTTGAAGACCTGGATAATGAGAATATTTTACAGTGATTCATGCAGGTAATTCCCTAGAAAAAGCAGGATGTTGAATGTTAATGCATAATTATTGTACAAAAATATTAAATTTACTAAAAAAAAATTCAGTTTTCACCATCTTTACAGAAATGTTTACGGTGTTCTTCGCACACTGCCTTACCACAGGAGGCACAACAGTAAAATGTCTTTATGTCAGCTTTATGTACCACGAAAAAAATTAGTAGATATTATATCACGATATTTTCATGTTTTCAAATCAAATATCGAGCGCGAAGCGTAAGTGTCTGGATGAGAATGTGTTCCGTAAGGTCGATAGAAACTTGAGTATAATTAAAAAATAAAGTTAAACAACCACCGCAGGGTCCCACTGGGAGCAACTGCCATCTAAAAATGACACCGGCTCCCAGCAGGACCGCGGTAAATCCCACTCATGGCAAATTTGAAGATATAATTTGGACGAAAAATTGTGTTAAAATAAATGTTATTGTATCTTGTGTAGTTCATTTAGAGCAGGGCTCTCCAAACGTATATCCTGTATCTACTGGGGATCCCAGGCCAATAGGTCGAATCTACTCTGCTCTGACCCAGAACTGTCAAAATCCTTTACCTCATTCGAGCCGCTTCGAACCTTTAAAAAAAAGGCTCCACCACGTTCAAATTTCAGAACGGAGCCCTTTCAACTGGGATTTTTCTTTCGAGGGGTCATACATTTTCTCTCAGTTTTCCTTTCTAAAAAAAATGGTAGATCTTGAAAAAGGACGTACAATCCTGAGTCACGCTGCACCTGTGGATCGTGGAGACCCCTGATTTAGCGTATTGTAATAAGAATGTGGTTACTCAAGGACAATAGAACCTTAAGTAAATAAATTTCCTTTTCAGTCTGAAATAAAAATAAATTTAACAATCACTTCATATGAAGAGGTTTTGATAATTGTATACTATTTGCAAATAAACCATTTCGTTTCATCTGCAAAAATCTATAGAAACCGAGCATAAAGCGCAAGGTAAATACGTGTGAGCGCCTAGCGCGAGGTGAATACATTATCGAGCGCGAAGCGCGAGATAAATATATGATCGAGCGCGAAGCGCGGGACCCAACAGCTGCGCGTCCCAGGCGCGGTCCAACTTGCGAGCAAAAGCTCGCGATGAGAAAGTGTACACAAAGCGGGCAGATTTTATACACTCTTTTAGTATCAGAAACTAAAGGTCAAGTTTGTTAGCCAGCTATTTTGCATAAAAACTCAAAAAGACTTTTTTCGATAAAAAGAAAATGATCAGAGTTATAGCATTTTTTAAATTTAAGGAATCGAAGGTAAATAAAAATTTTAAGCCGAACAACGCACGATATGAAAAAAATTCTAGAGAAGAAAAACGTTGATTTTTGACATCCCTATAAGATTATCGTAACAACTTTTTGAATGTTCTTGAAAAATCAAAAAATCAAATTTTAATCGCACAAAAAATCTGAAAAATCAGCAATTTCATTTTCCAGTCAAATTATGCAAGATACGAAAAGAGATCTGAATAGAAAAATTGTGCACCCAAAAAAGATCTACAAATTTTTTGTTACTCACTTTTTGATATAGACGCGTAGTTTTTGTTTTATTCGTAAAAAACAACATTAAAAAAAATCATAATTTTTTGGGCAAATGAAACAAGCTCAGAAAAAAATAAATGGACAAAATTTGTGCACCAAAAGAAGAGCTACTACTAATACTACTAATCGTTTTTGGATAGGATAGGTAGTTGTTATTTTAATCGTAAAAAATAGTATTAAAAATAACAAAATTAATTTTTTGGTAAAACGGCGTAAGGTAAGACAAAAATAATAAGACAAAAGTTGTTCACCCAAGAAAGATGTTTAAATTTGTTTGTCAATCATTTTTTGATGGAACGCGTAGTTTTTGTTTCATTTGTAAAATATACAAAATAAATTAAATTAAATTTTTGGACCAACGACAAAAAAAAGTGAAAACCCAAAAGTTGTTTCATAAAAAAGATCTAACAATTTTTTATGAACTATTGTTATAAAAATACAGTAAAAATTAAAAAAAAAATAACTTTTTGGAAAAACGACACAAACTACAATAACATTTTATCTAACAAAATTTCTCGCATAAATTATATCTAGAAATTTGCTTAGAACCACTTTTTTTACATTCTCGTCGGAGAAGATATATTAGATTTGTCTACAATTTGACCATCACACCCCGTTGTTGTCAAATGTCCACGTTTTGAGACCGTCTGAACCCGAAAAAAAGGTTTTTACGAATGTATCTGTCTACATGTATATATATAAAATAGCACATTTTTCTGTTTGAAATTTGAATCCTTTACTTTATTAAACAAATATAATAAACAAAACCCCATTTTTAATATTGCATCAACAGAATTTAATTTTTTCACAACACTTTGAAAAATGGTTTTTGTTTATTAAACTTCTTTATGCAAATAGAAAAATTCAATTTTAGTCAAATAGTCGTAGAGATGCTACTTCATTGAGTCATTTTAAAGTGAAAAAGTTGAAAAAATATACTGCTTTACCCTGACATGTTGATGCATTGTTAAAAATGGGTTTTTATATATTATATTTGTTTTTAAGGGTAAAGGATTTAAAACCCAAACATAAAAATGTGCGATTTCATATAAAATTTGTTCTTCACCATGGCAACTGTTATTAACTAACAATTTTCTGCATTCAGACCTCTCAGATATAGATAATGCATTTGGATGCTGACTTGAGTGAAAAACCCCAAAGATTCTGCACGCAAATTCCAAAATTTCGCTGCATTTCGTTGCATGAAAAAGGAAAGATTCAGCGCGAAAATTACAAAATTTCGCTTGATTATTATTATTATATTTTGATAAAAGATAATGGCAACTCGGCTACTTCGGTGAGCATATCAAGCAGTGAAACTGAAAAGAGGGGTAAATTTTGCAGGAAACTGAGAATATATCAATTTTTTCATGATAACTGTTTATAATAATAATAATTGTATATATTTCATAGATTGTTCATCATTCAATGTTGCGGTAGAGATAAAATATAGCAATTTTAGTCAAAAAAAATTTTGCGTTTATCAAACCACTGCGTTGTTTATTTTTTGACTGAAATTGTTTATAATAATTGCCCCCGCATGTACTTGAGACGTTTTGTGATATTTGGCAATCGTTCCTGAAGAGAAAAGAACTGCAAAATTGTCCTTTTTACCACACTTGGCGTTAAATAAATAAATATAAACAAAGCAAAATTTCAAGGTCTCGTCTCACAGATCTCTTGAAAATTTATTTCACTTATTATATTTGAAAATTCTAATTTAAAATTATAAAATGAAATATAAATTTATATATACTTTATTGACTCAGAGGAAAAACAATTGTAAATCGGATGAAAACTGAAGACTGTATGCTTTTTTGAACAGTAAATTCCTGTTTCAGACCACTGTGCGACGTCCGAACCCATGCACTGAACTGTAGAAATACTATCTTCTTTTGAAAAGTCCGACTTCAGAAACTCTTCAGGGTTTCTCTAGTGGTTTTCTCGGAGATGCCTCATCCAACTTATTCACCAGGTCCACAAAGCACATCCTCTCCCAGGAAGTATGTTTTTGAGATATTTTAGTAGCACTCCAAGTAGTACCCGGAAGAACTAGTCACGCATGGAGCGATTGAAAGCGAAATTTTCATTTTCATATTTCTATCGTCCAAAACGTCATCATCGACTTGTGAATTTCTGTGACGAAATCCGAGAAATCTTAATTTAATCGGTAAAAAATTAAAGTTTCTTGTACCTATTATCAAAGGCCAAATCAATCGCTTTTGAAATAAGTAAACTTTAAAGTAAACGTTGTTAACCCCTTCTTACTCGCTAGACACAGTAGTAGTAAATGAAGTTTACTGTTTGTTATGCAATTATGGCTAGTAAGTGAAATATGTATTTTTTGAACGTCGAAACTAAAATTTTTGGTATTTTGTTTCTAAAATCGTAATTTTATAACCTCTCGTAATGTATATTTACGTAAAATTTAAAAAGTTTCTACGTGTAATGAAATTTCGGTACAAATATGGGTGTGTCTACACAAAAATCAGGCTATTCGTACCGAAATTTCGATACAAATAGCCCCTTTTACAACTCCCCCTATTCGTACCGAAAAAATCCGGCTACTTGTACCGAAATTTCGGTACGTAGACACGGCCTACAATTTCAGACAATCTACTCTTCAATGTTTTTATGATATTTTTCAATGCAAATTTCAGGTACAAAATTTCTGACTCCACCGCGTGGTACGCTGGCAGTCGTTTCCAACCACGTTTCAAGGTTTCACACATCGCCAACAGGAAAATCTAAATATTCATCTTAATTTGCTCAAATGACAGTACCTCGAACAAAGTACGTTGAATAATGGCAAACAATCTTGAAAAGACCTGGAAGAATAAAAGCGATTGAGTCACAACATTTCCAATAGTTTCGCATATATTTTTTAGAAGTATCTGTTTGGTTCTGTTAGTTTCACTTAGTTTGCCAAATAGGACACATTTTTTTAATTGAAATTCTTTTCGTTTCTGTTCGTATATTACATGATTGTGAATAATTAAAAATTTCAAGTACAACTTGAGCTGGTTTCTAATTGGGTTTCCTAAAATTACTTTTACACTGGCAAGCAAATTCCTTAATTCTGCTGGGATCTGTTTGGATGTCCCAATACTGTCACCAAGTTGGTTTCCAAGCAAAATGAATTTGAATATACAAATAGAATTCCGCCAATGGCTCATCAAGTCTCAAGTGCATTTGAGATTTGTTTGGTTGTTTCAATACTGTGGTATACTTCGATTCCCAAACACAACCTGCATTGGATACTTTTTGCGTTTACAAATCGAATTTGGCCAATGATGTGCCAATTCTTAATTGCCGTTTCCAAGTATTTGTATGTTCCAACACTGTAATCTAATTGGATTCCTGAAACAATTATGAATTGATTTCGGTTTGGAAATTCACATAGCTCTCAGAGTTGGAAAATACTAACAGATCCTAACAGCAAGTAGGACTCAGTATGCAATCATTGAAACTATTTGGATTTTCAAACAGAAACCAAATCAGATTGAGTTTGAAAATCCAAGGAGATGACGGTAATGTATCATCCAAACTGTTTCTAACAGCAATTGGATCAATGGTGCTTATTGGTAATATTCTATATGGCAATCCAAACAGAAACCCATTAAGATTATGTTTAAAATTTTAAGTAGCTTGCAGCTTTAGGACATTCAAACATATCCCAAGTATCTGTTAGAAATGCCAAACAGAACTCATACAACACTTTAAACTGCATCACTTTAAACTGTAGCATTTCAAAGTGTAGCACTTTATACTGCAGCACATTAAGCTGCAGTACTTCGAACTCCAGCGTTTTAATCATCAGCCCTATAAACTGTAGTCCTTTAAACTGCAGTACTTCAACCTCCAGCGTTTTAAAATGCAGCCCTTCAAACGGTAGCAATTAAAACTTCTGCACCTTAAACTGCATCCCTTTAAATTGTAGCACTCTAATGAGTTTAAACTAAAAAACTTTAGACTGTAGCACTTGAAACTGTAGCAGTTCAAAGTGTAGTACTTTGGACTAGAGCGTTTTAAATTACAGCTCTTCTGCAAAGCAATACAATATTTCGTCACTGAGAGATTCTGCGGCTTTAAATGTAGAAACTGCCTGATTTAAAATTTGTAATATCTTTTTGCCATTTTTCAACGGCAATGTCTTCAACTTGGCAAGACAAGAAAGTTTATTTTAAGAGACTACGCAATAGTCTATGACTGCTGAAATTTTGGAAAAATGTCAGATGTAAGCCGGTCAGATTTGAAAAAAAAAGATAAATTTTTCCATTTTTTGATGGAATGCTCTCAAATTTTATAAGATGAGTAATTTTTTTTAAACGATGGAATAGTCAGTAGCAGTATAAATTTAAAAAAAAAGTAAGATGGTGACTGGTAAGATTTGAAGAAACTGATACAATTTTACATTTTCAAATGAGAGACTCAAACTTGGTAAGATCAGCAAGTTTATTTTTGAAAAATATGCAATAGTCGATGACAGCCGGAATTTTCAGAAAATCCAAGATGGCCATAAATCCAAATTTAAACCACAATAGTAAATTCAACGAATACTTATATGTTTATTGTAAAACGTAAGCATGAAACCATTTTCGCTTCAATATTCTCAAATTTGATAAGCCAAAATCTTGCCTTTTTTCAATATTTCGGCTGTCTCTAACTATTACGTAGTATCAGGGAAAAGACTTGCTTATCTTTCCGAGTTTGAGAGGCTTCCGTTGAGAAATGGCGAAATTAATAATTTGTTTAAATTTCTTCATCTTCCATCATGGATGTTTTCGAAATTTCTGATTTTAACCGCCGCCCTTTTATATTTTTAAAAATTTAGATTTTTTTTTATCATCACCTCATTAATAATTATTAGCAATCCCACCGGAGCAAAGGAGAACAATCTTTTCCTAGAAATGATTCATTTTTAATGTATATATTTTCAATTTGCATCTAGTCCGAAATGACGTCAAGAATTTCTGTTATTTAAGGAGTTAACTTTGCAGTTTGCACAACCCTACTTCTTGATAAGTTGTTTACTCCATTAAATCATGTAACGTTCCGTGCAGGAATGACTTATTTTTATTTTATTTTTTTGTATTATTTTGTATTATTTTTTTTATTCGGAAGATAGATTTGCGATTCTAGATCCGCCAAGTTAGACTGAGGAGACCTGGCATAAGCTTGGGCCGTGGCGATATTTCTACACGAAATTGTCACAATGGAGAACTTAATTCTCATAAACTAGAAAATGCTTATGTTCTTCCGTCGACGCAAAGAAAGCAAAACTTATATTGTACAGCAGACGCGCTACTAAACACATCCATTCACACTTTCTTCTGCGACTTATGCGTGATCGCGGCTTGGGTTCGGCGCGGCGCGTCGCACAGTGGCCAGACTTTCAAGTCTGGTTGCTTATTGTTAGCCGAGAAGACCGGGCACAGTAGGTGGAGGCGGTGGAAGCAGCATCGTTTGTTCCTCGTTTCGTTCGAACCTACCCGCTGTGCAAGTTATTTGGAACGATCAACCGTCCGGATTTTCACTCTAATTTGTAGCGACAGGGATGAAGCACGCGAACTGCATTCCGCTACATTCAGAAAATTTGAGAGCAGTTTAGAGCATGGACATGCGGTCAAGAGCGTCATTTTGGAAATAAACCTCGGGGGCTGCACAATGGACCGTGTGATTTCAGTAGCGGTGTTTTTTATCATCACAGCCAGCCAACCAAGGTTAGCTTTGATCGATGGCTGAACTTAGCTGAGTAAGCCTCCATTTAATTAATTCTTTAATTACTTTCTGGAACGATCGTCGGTTTCTAGATCGGCTGATACCGAATCTATAGTACACGTAAGCTGGCATACGGTAGCCGTTGATTAGAACTTTCCCCTCCTCTATAACATTTGCCTTCTTAATAAGTACATGATACCATCCTTCACCTAATGATACCTCCCAACCCCTTTATACCTGTTTCAATGGTCAATCTTTCTTCAATTATAATACCCGGGACCAATAAAGTGGCAAGAGACCTTCGGCCCCTTTGGCAATACAATTCAGATCCATATCTGGAACACTTTCAGTTAGAAATATCAAAGGTTTATTTTCCGATTTTATTTCTCCTTTTCTATGGAAGAAGTTCTTTTGCCCACGATTAGCTAATGTGCTACGATGTCCCACAAAAGAGATGATTCGAATTCTGAGTTACCTCACAAAGAAGAAAACTAAAAATTTCTGTACTGTTAGAAAATAATTAGAAATTCAGTCATTTTGAATATAGGTGATGAAAGTGTTTTCTCCATTAAAATGCATTTAATTTACAGTATTTCACATTAATTTGCATGTGCATGCGCATGCAATTCCATGCAATCAGAACAAAGATTCTTTGATTCACAGTAATAGTTTTTTGTTTCAATGAAAACTTTTCATCAACTTAAAATAATTTTCTTCACTTTGAAGTTATTTTTAGTTGAATAAAAAAATTGTGTTGAAGAAACTGTTACTTTCTAACTTATATAAAACAGACATAAAAGTTAAAGTACATACAAATTAATGTAAAATATTTTAAGTAATTAAAAATGGCTGCGTTTTCAAGACTTTTGTAACAGTGTGGTTTCAGTAATTTCATCGTTTGTATTTTTAATCACTTTCAAGCAAATCTCAATAAATCTGGTACTTCAAAGAGGTACAATTCATATTTTTTCACTTTTTGAGATTCAATATGTTTTATAGTCTATTACAGAAACCTTTTTTATTTTTATGAAAAGGTCAATCTTGGAAACTTTTGGTCCCAAGTCATCAACTTATTCTCATTAAGAATTTCCCCATTATAGACAAAATAAAGTGATGTTACTATAATTAGCATAGTGCTGTAATCTTCTTAAATATTTGTATTGTTCTAAAAATAATCTGAAGTAAAATATTTTACACTCGAGTATTCTAGAATTATAGAGAATATTCTAGAATGATCTAGGATTTTCTTTAATATTATTCGATGTCTAAAATTATCTATAAATTATAGAATCTTCTCGACTTTTCGAAAATGTTCTTTCATGTTCTGGAATTCTCTAGAACATTCGGCGATCTGTGACGTCCTCACAGAAAGCTTTTCGAACTCGTAAATTTTTATAGAAATATCCAGTCATTTGCAATCATTCACATTTTTAAAAAGTCGCAACTTTTTGTCAAACGCTTAACCTTCTTCAACTTAAACCATTTGTTTCAGGCCAGTCTTTGCTCAGTAAATGAAATGTAATTCAGAAATATATTCACAGTCTTCGCACTCTTTACAGCTCTTTTTCCTTTTTACAATCCTATCCAAAAAATGCACCTTTTCTATTGGACACTTCTGTATTGCGATCCCTGGTCAACATTCTTCTCTTTCTTCTTTGCCGCTCTTTGCGAATGTTTTAGTGGCCTTAGGTCTGGTGAGTAAAGGTCCCTTGCTGCAAAACCTTCAATCTATCTGGCTATTAATAGTAGTGGATGTGTACTACAGTTTGTGAAATGGTTAAGGAACAACCGCAGGGTCCCACTGGGAGCAACTACCATGTAAAAATGACACCGACTCCAAGTAGAACCGCGGTAAATCACACCTATGGCCACGTCTCACGATCGTGAGATGGGTGATCACGGGCCCGATGAAATAACCACAAGATGCCAACCAAACTCTTTAGTGTCTTGAGGACACGAAGCGACCCAAGGGTGACAGCTTTCTGCATCCATCTAGCAAGTGCTTTCGCAAATTTGCGGCAGGCGGGTATGGCTGAAAGGTTTTGAACCAGTGATAGTTTCGCACTTCCGAAAGCACCGACCACAAGGAAAATTATTTTCACTGAAAATTTTGGGTACAGATGTTGCAGCTCTCTTTTAAAATCTTGATTTCTCTCCTCCTTTTCCCTCTCCTTGAAAGTGATGTTGTAGTTGGCCGGAACCAAGAATTTGATAACGAATATACTTTGTTTCTCGAAGTCTTGGAGAACGGTGTCAGGCCTTGAGTGTGCATCGGAGACTGCTGTCCGAAAATTGTAGTTCCAGAAAATTTGGCGCTTCTCGTTTTGGGCAATTGACTCTATTTCCATCATAGTATTCGCAGGGCTGGTTCGCGGCCAACACCATAAGAGCAAGAAAAATGGTAATAAAGCACTATTAGGGCTGTAATCTGTCTCTAGAGATACGTCGTTCCCGGGTGAGCGGAACACCCAGATAGTATGTGTTGTAGGTACTCAGCGTGTGCATTACACGCCCTGCACTTCCGCTGGGAACTTCTTGACATAAAATGCGGTCACTGTATACTAACGTGGAAATGACACCGTCTTGTCATGCGAAAATAAAAACCTTCATACCTGAATTAAGCCCTCATGATCTGAGAAAAGTAAAAGTTTGCTCCTTCGACAAGGACTCTTTTTCTACATTTCTGTGAAAGTTTTCATGCATTTTCTTGTCGAGTAGCTGTTGGTGAAATTTTTCAAACTCTGCTTTCTACACTTCGGCTTTTACAAGTGAAGCATCTAGAGGAAGTGATGCCATGGGTCTCGGCCGCTTGCTCCGCGGCTTTGTAAAGGATCGATCCTTTGCCAATCATCTCGTGGTTCCTGACCATTTTTTGGACAGGATCTCTGCCATTGGCAACGATATAAGCTGTCCTCAGAAAAATTCGATTATAAAGACATTAGAGATTCAGAAATCCGCGTCCGCCTTGACGGCATGAGATGTATAATCGCGGAATGGAGGAATTGATATGCAAGCTCTTATGTATATGCATGATCTTACGTGTAACGATATCAAGGGCCGTAAGCTCGTTCTTCGTCCATTAAACCACTCTCAACGAGTTGACTAGAACCGTAAATCAAGCATGTTGGTTGCAGATACCTTGTTGAATGCCGACAAATTTGAAGACCAGCTCTGTCGAAGAAGATGCTTGTATCTGCTTCGGAGAGACTCCTTCACTGATATTACGTCCTGAATGTGGCTTTAAGGCACACCCAGGTATGTATAGCTCTCTCCAGTGTCAAGGTGTCTAATAACACTTGTATCCACATTCTCAGGGTCTTTGGGAAAGCCAACAATATTTCCTTTCTTTAGATGAATCTTGGCACATTTGTCCAATCCAAAGTCCATACCAATCTCTCTTGTGTACTTCATGACGATATTTAAAGCACTCTGAAGTTTTCTTTTAATAGAAGCATAAATCTTCAGGTCATCCATATAAAACATATGAGTGACCTTTTGCTTGCGATCATTAGTTTCAAAAGGGTCATCAATCTCTCTATGCGCTGATAGGCTGCTGCGTCTTCGCAGACGCACCTGTCAATCAGCAAGTTCTCTCGGCAGCCTGCTACACATTTATTCGAACCACGTTGTTCGTATATCTCTCTCCTTACAGGCTTAATTCTTCAAACAATCATGTTGTTTGGGACAGCTGTGAAGATCTTCTACAGTGTGTTGAAACAAGCTATTGGCCTGTTAATCTCTGGGTTAGACAAGCTGCCTTTTTTCGGTAGCAGTATAGTGCGTAATAACATCAGCCACTGCGAAATGGACCTTTCCGATTTTAAATATGAGGTGAATACGCGGGCCAGATGTTGATGTGTAGAAGCAAACTTCTTCCACCAGAATTTCTTCATACCAGCTTGTCCTGCAGCGGAAAAGTTCTTCGTACCCCTAAGTGCTTTTTTCACCGCTTCGGCAGTGATTGATGGACATTCCTCCTCAGATGTTATAAGGTTTTCTTGAAATTCCTTGAAGCCGATGATATTCTTAGTATCTTCTTTCACCTCCAGTGTGTGCGGGATCTTGTATACCCCTCCCCAGAAAGTCTTTACCTCGTGAGGCTTTGGTGGATTTTTGTCAGAAACAGGAAGATCGCTGAAAAGGCGCGATGGGTCAGCGAGAAACTGTTGATTCTTCCTAATCCATCTCTTCCTCTTCTGTATTCTTGTTCTTGCGTCAGACAACTCTCGTATTTTTCAACAGTATGCTGCTTGATTGTCAGCAGCTTTTACTTTTTCAGGGTGTGATTGTAGATCTCAAGTTCTTGGACGAACTTCCGAACCCTTTCTTTTCCAACATGGGATGCATTCTGTCCTGTACCTTCAATCTTCTTTTTCAGTTCATGTAAGCGTCTTTTGGTCTTTCGATCCATTGTCGGTTTTATTCTTCGATTCGAATCAGCCAAAGCTCTCGCATCATCACAAGCTGAGCAATTGTGGGTGCAGAGGTCGGACTCTTTCGAAATATCCTCACGAAGGAAGGTATCCATTTCAGCCAGATCTTGGGACTTAGGAGGAACCTGCATGTCAATATTCCTCCTTGCCCGCGTACTAGTACATTTTTCAAGAGGTAGGCTGGTTGACTTCGCAATGACTGAATTAAAACGTGCTGAAGCTCTGGATGTTTCTGGTACCACAGAGTGTGCATGCGCGCCATAAAGCCTCCGTGAGCAAGAATAATGCTAGCATCGTAGCAGTCCAGCAAGTCATTCTTGAGTTGATTCGTTCACTTCATGTGAGCGTTTGGCCGGTTCGCCGTCGTGTTTCCATTTAAATTATTTTCAGCACCCCGAACACTAGGGTGATCGGCATTGTTTTTCGACCCATTGTCGGGTTCTCTGGGCGCTCGATCGTTTTGAACCGCATCGACAACTTTTGGTGGTTTGGTGATGTCATTGTTGTGCCCACGGTTGTTACTAGTGTCTCACTCACACTCACGCTTTACTATGACTACTATGAAGTTGACCTTACGGTATATATATATAGAATGGACCTCGGATTTCGATTCAGCGACCCTAAAAACATATGTAGAAGGTTTTTGAAGTTTATTGCACGGCTTTTCTTGTATTTGACCTTGAAATTACCTTGAACCTGAAGCGGTGGAGGTGAATGGACCTCGGATTTCGATTCAGCGACCCTAAAGTAGTTTTTGAAGTTCATTGCACGGCTTTTCCTGTATTTGACCTTGAAATGACCTTGAACCTGACATGATGGAGGTAAAAAGACCTCGGATTCGGATTCGGCGCGTCAAAATACATAAGGATAAAGTGGTCTTGTCAAATAGTCCTCACCTTTTTTTTTGTTGTAAAGTAGTGTAATCGAGTGAAAATAAAAATTGCTCTGTGCACCCAGAAATTAGTAAATACTAAGGACTAGAAAGTCAGAAGACTTGGTGTATGGTGGTCTCCCCTACTGAGACCACAACGGCAGGGGGAAATCAATAATACAACAACACTGTAAATTCAAATAGGAATTAAATTAAATTATTAGTTGAAAAGTGTCAAACGCTCGGGCGGCACGCGAGTGTGACGTGTGTGGAGTGCGAAGACGCGAGGCAGTTCCAGCGAATCCGGAAGGATTCATCCAACAAGGTCTGTAAACATTAATTGTGTTTGGGAAGGGATTATTTGCTCTCTCTCTCTCTCGCCCTCCCTCGCTTGTTACTTCGGCCCTTTTCCAATTAAACTAGAATCATTCCTGATTATTAAATAAGCCTGCATAATTGAAAGTGCAATTACATTAGTCATTATCATCGATACCCTGTTCCTATTCCACCACTAACGTTTAATAAATGAGGAACTTCTAGTTGATTTTATCAAGTGACGTTCACTGGCTGCTCCGGCCTTGTATCAATGTGCGTGCTGTAAGCATGTGTGCGTCCATGCACTTACTCATTGAGTATTTTAGCATGAGTTCAAGATCATGATAAGATAGGCGAAAAGATCAGGAAGGTTAGAATAGTTACAACAACTTTACGACATCCTATGTCCATGTCGTTAAGCTGTCTTTACGATATCGTAAAGATATCGTCAGAGCATACGACATCTTTACGATATCGTAAATACAACTTAACGACATGGACATGGGATGTCGTAAAGTTGTCGTAACGATGTCGTAACGATGTCGTAAAGACGTCGCCAAATTTTGTGCCCGCTGGGGTGGGCGAGACCGCACAGGGACCGTGGTGGGAGGTGACGGAACGGCGCCATTAGGGATATCCCAGCATGGGGGACTTGGAATAGGTGCGCCTTGGAATAAGAAAGAGTTCACTGTACCTAAAAATTTGTAGTCATCGATCCTATTTAGTCCTTTTCAATAAAATCTTGTCAACAAAAGTTTTATTAATTCAAAGAAGAAACGTAAGAAATCGTAATTATCATTCATAATAATCAATTATATTTATTCACAAGCACGTTCGTTATCGACAGCAACGAAGAAACAGAAATGGAATTCGCAGAAAGCTCCTGAAATTCATCTGCATTGTGCGTCAATTGTAAAAAAATTATAGCTTCAGTAGGGAATGGCGATCTCAACAACGACTCATCATCTGAATTATTAGCCTGGTTTTGGAAAAAATTGGACAGTGATTTCAATTTTTCGATTCCAAAGTAGATAAAAAAAATATTATGCTATCAGAATCTTGATGATCATTACGCGTTTCGTAACATTACTGAGAAATCAATCGAAGAACTTGAAGAATTTGCTGCGAGTGATTTGCAGTCCCTACTTCAACCTAAAGTCGATTCAAAAAATTATTATGGCATATTTTATAAGTCACCGAAGAAATTTAAGTTTATGAAGTGACAGAGCGCTACTGAGGGACCTAGTGAAATCTGTACAATCCGCGAAACTCCTACATTGGAAAAAACTCAAGAAGAAAACTCAATCTGTTCAATCTGCTCAACTGGGAAAAGCTTCGAGAGCAACACCTTCATTTAGGGATGCATCAAGCATTAACGTAGAAACTCAAGTCGAAACTGAAACGAAAAATGTAGCTGATATAATTCTTGCATTTGCAGTAAAGAATTGTGAGAATATGGACCCCGAAATAAATCACAAAGTAAGGACTAGAATGAAAATCGTGACCAAAACTTTAGTCGATCCTAAGAACCCGTAAACGAATTTCCCATGTGTAGCTCACGTAACTTGTCCTGCGTGCAATATTGTATGGAACTTTACTAAAGCAGCAAGGAATAACAAAAGTAAATGGGTTCATTCTAACTTTAACAGGTATATTAATCTTCATACTGGGAACAAACGGACTAAATCAAACGTGAAAGCAGACTACATACTACAAAATACTGCGCAAATTGCACAAGAGTTTTTTCCATACCAAAATAGTTACCTCGAGAATAATGAAAAAATTTAACTTTGAATTCAGGACTATCAAAAGATCCTGAGGAAATTGAAACATGGAACTTGCCACTACAGGGAAGTGCTGAAACACCAGTTAAACATTATCAACCTTTCGGACGAATATTCAGCAATTCTTTGAAAATTTCACAAGGTGACGAACAATACGTCCCGGGAACTAAACGACCAGAGTTATTACCGGATGAATAACTCTGATACGCCGTCGAATGTTCGATCAATACAGTAGCGATTTCCTATGGAAAAAGTCTATCGAATGTAGATAGGAAGGAAAATATGGAAAATGAAACGGAAGAAAGGGAAGAAGAAGTACTCGAATCTTCGTTTCTGAATATGTCAAACAAAGCAGCATTCGCAAAGTCTCAAACTAAGAAAAGAGCGTACAAGTATAATGTAGCAATGAGGAAATTTTCTTCATACGTATTTATGAGAAGAGGTAGAATCACTTATGAAACTCTAGCAGGAAATTTACCACTTCCTTCAGTGAGAACAGTTAGACGTATTATAAATAAATCAAGTGCCCCAATTGTTGAGGGTAAGTGTCGATTCGAGGAACTGAAAGTTTTTTTAATGACCAGAAATTTGCCTTTATCTGTCTGGCCTAGCGAAGATTTTACTCGCAACGTTAATATGATACAATACGTTCCAGCATCAAACCAGTTAGTAGGTTTTGTTTTACCTTTGAACAACGACAGAATGCTTAAGTGAAATTCATTTTTAGCTACTTCTGCTAAAGTTATTGAAGATTATTTTCTTGAAAATAATAGGGCTATTTGTGCAGTAACAGGCTTCAGAGGGTCCGTGAATGTGAACATGAATTATATAGAAAGTCTATTTCAAAACAATTAGGAAACGTAGACTATGTAGAAAGATGCAGCCAGATAAATATAGGCGATTGAACTGTTTTTGAACGTATCGATAGTGATAAATGTCTTGTTGGTCTTGTACTCGGATTTTGATACTTAAATGAAAACCCAGTGGGCACCAAATTTGACTGACGATATCGTAAAGACATCGTCAGATCGTACGACGTCTTAATGATATCGCAAAGCACCTTAACGAAATGGAAATAGGATGTCGTAATGTTGTCGTAAAGATGTCGTAAAGATGTCGCCAAATTTTGTGCCCTCTGGGAAGCCTCAAAAAGCCACTGAGTATTCTAGTAATTACTCAAATATTGAGGGAAACAAAAAGAATATAGGTGTATTGTGTCAGTGCTTTTATTATACTAGGAAATGTTTATCTGGTATTGTCCAATGATTTTTCCCATAGCTACGTTAATATTAAAAAATATGAACTAAAAATATCAATTCCTTTAATAAAACTGACGCTTGTTTATCGCTTAATGCGGGCGTGTTTAACAAAAAAAGTTCTCATTTTAATTTAGGTGCAACGTTAAAGATGTGTATAGCTCGTGATACATTGAGACCACCTGAGTTAGGTTCATGTCTGCGATATAAAAGAATACTGGTACTTTGTGATATAAGTAATATTTATTCAATTTGAAAAATACCCGAGTTGAGATACGAATTACGTGATTATCATTATTTACAATATAAGTTTATATAGATCGGTATTCGAGATTCGATCGACGCGCCGATCGAATCGAAAAAACCGAACGTCGGTTTTTCGACATTCGACGTGCGCCCAATGTCTGATCGAAATCGGATCGAATTTGTTTGCACACGTCTAATTATGAGGTAATAAAAATAATTTCATGTATTTTACAAGGATTTCTTCATTTTCCACAATACCTTAATTTTTATAAAACATTCACCTATAGATGTAGTATTTTTCTGATTTCTAATCAATGTATAGTTATTGATTTAAAATGAAATTCGTCTTATTGCCCAGGTTACTTTGAGCATCAAGCCATGAGTGCATGCAGACGACTAAGTACCACCTGGGATTCAGGTAATTAGACGAAAAAAAGGTCGACGCAGGCAGATTCGTCTCCTTCCCGGCATTAGGCCTGATGCCGTATTCGGCTTAATGCCTACGATATAGTATGTATATATATAACACGAAGACGAACCGCCGAAACGCCTGCATTGAGTGGACGAGTCAACTCAAGAATGACTTGCTAGACTGCTACGATGCCAGCATTATCCCTGTTCACGGAGGATTTATGGCGCGTATGCACAAACTTTTGTGCCAGAACGACCCAGAGCTTCAGCACGTTTCTATTCAGTCATTGTGAAATCAACGTGCCTACCTCTTAAAAACTGGATATGTACGCGGAGCGCTTCCCAAACCGCTGCTTAAACAAGCTCCAGACGAAGTTGAGGAAGCGATATTAAGACCAACTGCGGAAAGCAGGCACCTTCTGAGAGATGATCACGATTTCAGGACAAGGAGGAACATTGAAATGCAAGTTCCTCCTAAGCCCCAAGATCTGGCTAAAATGGATGCCTCCCATCGTGAGGATACCTCGCTGCAGTCCGACCTCTGGACCATCATTTGCTCAGTTTATAGTGCTGCGAGAGCTTTGGCTAATTCAAATCGAAGGATAAAACCGACGATGGATCAAAAGACCAAAAGACGCTTGCATCATCTGAACAAAAAGATGGGATACGCAAGGCATAATGCGTCCAGTGTTCAAGGTGTGACTGACTACGTAACATCTGGTAGACCATTCACTGTAAGGGATGAAAAGTTCGCCCAAGAACTGAGGACCTACAATCACACACTGAACAAGTCGATGCTACTGACAATCAAGCAGCTTATTTTTGACAAAATACGGGTGTTATCTGACACAAGGAGGAGAATACAGAAGATGGGCAGATGGATCAGAGAGAATAAACAGTTTATCGCTGGCCCATCGCGCATCTTCAACAATCTCCCTGTTACTGTCAAAAGTCCACCCAAGCCCAACGAGGTCGATACTTTTTGGAGAGAGGTATACAAGATCAAGAAAACACTAGAGTTGAAAGAAGATACTGACAATATCATCCACTTCAAAGAATTTTGTGACCTCATAAAATCTGAGCAGGAATGTCCATCAATCACTCCCGAAGAGGTGAAAAAAGCACTTAGAGGCACGAAGAACTTTTCCAGTGCTGGACCAGATTGTATCAAGAACTTCTGGTGGAAGAAGCTTACTTCTACACACTAACATTTGGCCCGCATATTCACATCATATTTAAAGTCGGAAACGCCCATTCCGCAGTGGCTAGTGTTAGGACGCACTATACTCCTATCGGAAAAAGGCAACTTGTCCAATCCAGAGAATTACAGGCCAATAACTTCTGTGGAGAGAGATACAAGAACGACGTGACTCAAAAATAGGTTTAGCAGGGTGCCGAGAGATCCTGCTAATTGACATGTGCGTCTGCAAAGACGCAGCAGCCCATCAGCTCGTCCTGTGAATGGCCTGGATTGACCACCGGAAAGCTTTCGATTCAACTTCTCATAGACTTAACATCTGTCTGTTGGAAAGCTTGGAGGTTCATCTACACATAGTGAGATGCATAGAGAGATTGATGCCCCATTGGAAAACTATATTTAATACCTCATCTGGAAATGATCGTGTGACAACGAAAAACGTCACCTTCCAGAAGGGCGTCTTTTTGCATCCCACTTCTGCCTCAATCTCTTGCAATACGAAATTCTCTTGGATACCTCTGCGGCGACACTAATCATCGCGAGCATAAGATTACTCATGTACTTTATATGGATGACCGGAAGATCTATGCTTCTGGTAGAGGCAAACTTCAGAGTAGTTTAAATATCATCAAGGCGTACACAGGAGAGATTGGTGTGGACTTTGGATTGGACAAGTGTGCCAAGATTCAGCTGACCCTGAGCTTGTGGATATAAGTGGTATGAGACATCTTTACACTGGAGAGACCAATACATACCTGGGCGTACCTCAAAGCCGCATTCAGGCCGTAATATCAGTGAAGGAGTCTCTCTGAAGTAGATATAAGCATATTCTTCGACAGACTTGGTTTTCAAATCTATCGGCGTTGAACAAGGTATCTGCTATTAACATGCTTGCCGTCCCGTTTCTACTCTACTCGTTTGGGGTGGCTCATTGGACGAAGAACGAGCTTACGACCCTTGATATCGCCACACGTAGGATCCTGCAGATGCATAAGAGCTTGCATATCAATTCGTCCGTTCCGCGATTATACATCTCACGCCGTCAAGGCGGACTTTTGAATCTCCAATGTCTTCATAACCGAATTGTTCTAAGTACACATTACAACGTTGCGAAAGGCAGAGATCCTTTCCGAATAATGGTCAGGAAACACGAGACAATTGGCAAAGAAGCGTTCCCTTACAAAGCCGCGGAGCAGGCGGCCGAGACCCTTGGCCTGAATTTTAACATCAGAAATAAAGAAAGTACACTACTATGCTGGTGTCCCACTCACGGGGAAACGACGTATCTCTACAGACATAAAGTGATCATAAGAATGCTTTATTACCATCTTTGTCGTTCTTACGGTGTTGGCCGCGATCCTGCCCTGCCGAACGTTCCGATGAAGATAGAGTCAATTGTCCAAAACGAGAAGTGCCAAATTTTCTGGAACTACGTTTTTAGATAGAAGTCTCCGTTGCTCACTCGAGGTCTGACATCTTTTTCCAAGACTTCGAGAAACGAACTATATTCGTGATCGAATTCTCGGCTCCGGCCGACTACAACATCATTGCCAAGGAGAAGGAACAGAGGTATCAATACCTTAAAAGGGAGCTGCCCTATGACCACCCATCTCACGGTCGTGAGACGTGGCCATAGGTGTGATTTACCGCGGGTTTGCTGAGAACCAGAGTCATTTTTGCATAGCAATGTCTCCCAGTGGGACCCTGCTGTGTTTGTTTACCCTTTTTTTAAATTACATATATAGACACTATGATATTTTTTATCTTTGTGATTCATATAGATATATTTATTTCAAAATAAATATTTCATATCAAAGCGAAAAACTTGTTTTCGTTTTTAGAAACCTAATAAAGTAACAATACCTTTATGTATAACAAAAGCAAGTAATATTTATGCCATTATTGAATATTTAAATGAATTCTAGTTCTGAATTTTTCATCGCATAATTTCACATAATACAGATTTTTTAAAGTAGAATTTCGCATAATAATTCATTTTCCATCGCGTAATTTAAAGATTTTCAACTGCAGAAAAAATGGTCTCTACTGATACAAATTGTTAAATTCAAATTTATTCAGAAAAAAGGATCTCCCTCCTCTCGCTCCACTGGGCTCCTATTTAAAAATATTGATACAAATTGGTTGATTTTCGCTAATTTGGGACGCCATATTGGATCGGCCATTTTGAATTTTAACATTTTAACCTCAAATTTGCTATTCGTGACTTGAAAAACTCCTAGAAAATAAGTTTTATACAAATCGGACGATTTTGCATAAATTTTGATCGCGATATTGCATTGGCCATTTTGAATTATATCTTTTTTATATAAAATTTGAATCGTTGACACGAAAAAAGCCTTGATAATGAGTTATACAAATTGGATGATTTTTTGACTGTGGAACGATGCGAGATATGACCATGTTAGCAAAAAAATGTGAGAACAAAAAGTAGGGTTTTCGAGAAAATAGAATTTAGTATTTTCAGAAAAATTGTCGTGATTTTGTTAATTTGTAATATCCTTTGAGTTTTTGTCGGATTTGGTAATATCACAATACATTTCATCAGAATGAGGATAGGAAACATAAATATCTTTATTTTATCAAAATTGATAACTATTGAAAGAAAACTGTTGTTAAAAAAAAAAATTTTAATTTAAATACTCAATAACACAGTGAAAAATTTGTTGTATCAAAACGGTAAAATAAGTGTCCCCTTATTTCCTTTGAAAAATAGATATTTTATGATTTATGGGAAATTTCTGGTTCTTTTTTAAATTACCTTAAATTTCCGGAAATTTCTGCTACATCGATAAATTACCGGAAATTTAAGGTATCCAAAAGTTTCGGTAACTTATGATCGTACCATCCACAAAAATTTCGAAAACTCTATACTGCCCTGTGCCTTAAATGCTAAAAGGGAAAGAGGGATAATAGGTACCGATGAACAAGGGTCTCTTCTTCACGTTATCTGCGGAAATGAACGCAATAACATGGAGGTTCCCGCACGTAACATTAAAGCCGAAACTATTAAGCAAGATTCCAAAATATCAAATTAGATTTAAATAAAAGTATAGCCTAGTCCTAATCCATAAACGGCACCAAGGGTTCATTATCTATCTTACTATGTACTTCTATCGGAGTTTGGTGGTTTGGGACTTATCTTAACCACTGCGGGGTTGAGGTCCCCTTAAAAGAGGTTAGTGTCCTGCCAGGGAAGAGGCTCCATGCCGAGGGGACTATCACTTGGAAGCAACGAATGCACTGAAACCTAACTCGATGAAGGTGCCCAGATTCGGTGTACTGCCTTGAGAATAAACACATGTACGTTTTTTTTCTCATCTTCCATAGTTTGACCGGAAGTGGAATTTATGTTTTTAATAACATTTACCACTATTAAAGCCAAAGCTATGCATCTTATAAAAAGTCTGAAAAAAGTTATAGATCTTTCTAGGATGAAGGAATATGCTTTGTTCATATTTTTCGCGTCTCGCAAAGTTCGGACGGAAAATTGAATTTTCGATTTGTTTAAAAAACATTTTCGATGGATAAAACAAGAACGAAGACTGACAGACATCGAAGTGAAATCCATTTTTTTTCAATCAGTGAGTCTGAAAATGTCGAGATTTGATGAAATCCGGGAGGATCAACTTTTACACAAACCCAATACCGCGGCCCTTGTGGATTCAATCATTAATAATCTAATTAATGCACTGTAACGTTGCAGTTTCAAACTGAAGTTTTGTAAGAAGCTCTTCTCCCCTTCGTTGACACTCTTATTGGAAAAGGCTTGACAAGAAGCTACCTAGACTTTAAAGAGTAAAGAAATCAGAGTTAGGGATTCGCTTTTCTAGAATCAAGTTAGGGTTTTCAGGTAAAGAACGATCAGAACTCCAAGGGCAGGTCACGGTTGATTCGAGTTTAAACTAATGTTTTTTTAAATATTTTATTTATGATTTATCTGATGAACGATGCTCATCCGGAACACTGCGAATACAGAGAAAGAGAGAGACTAGTCTCTAAATCTACCGCCTACCACCCAGCATCCAACCTACATGCAAACGTGGTGCTGAGTGCAGTGGCTTGCTGCATAACGAGGGCAAGCAGTGGATCAGATTCCCGCTCAAGTCGAAAAGTACTGATGACTGTACGAGTTCATATCACGCGCCGAGGGTCAACTTCGATACTACGGGTGACATCTATCGGCTGCTTATCTGAAACGAGCGAGACATATGCGGTAACGTGAGGGGAGCTGTCGGTTCACCCCGTACGCGCGGGCAAGCGGTACATGAAGTCCGCTTGTATTACTACGCTGAGGGAGAGGCGAGCGACGGTGTACGTGGTCCCACGATCGTGAGGCCTCGGTCTTCCTTGTCGAGTCTTGACAGAGTCAAGTAGTTACGCAGACTAACGTATATTCTGATATAAGGATTTAATGTACCTAATTGCTAATATCGGGATTGGAGGTCGACTGGCCGCAGAGCGGCAACATCTCTTGGTAAGCGGCATTTAGAGCGGTAGCTAAATTTTGATATTATTGTATTCGAATTAAAATGTCTTTCTACAAGATTTTTATGACATATGATTATATAATCTTAAACTCCCCGCATTGTTAGCTTTGGGCGGTTTCCCGCTATTGTTAAGGGAGTGTATTTTTCATGGTTCGAGCGGCCATCCCGTAAACCCCTGTTCCATTGTATAATTTTAAGTTAAGTTCACGCGTACATGTCGTACTCTCTCTCTCTCTCTAACACTTATCTTTGAATAAAGTGTTTATATATTCGTTACCTATGAAACATATATTTATTTTAGAAGATTTAAATATTTTTAGTTCTACTGGTCCATATAGTATTACTTTTTAAAAGTGGTAAAGCTTTCGTTCTCCTATGGTGAACCTCTTCCGTACAGATGTTTTTTTATAACCTTATCATTTCACGATGACTCTACGATAAGTGTGCGAAGCTAAATATACGACTGAGATATTTATCTCATTAGACATGTAAGCCTTTACATTTTATTAGATTATATTGTGACTATTTTCCGCTTCTTCCCCATGTTTTTCAGCTATCGTTATTCAATTTTTATAGAAAAGGTGGGCCAACACATGTTAGATCTCATTCAGATAACATGTGTTGGCTCACTTTTTCTATAAAAATTTAATAATAATAGGTCAAAGACATAGAGGAGAAGCGGAAAATAGTCATAAAATAATCTAATAAAATGTAAAAGCTTACATGTCTAATGAGATAAATATCTCAATCGCATATGTAACTTCGCACACTTTTCGTAGTCATCGAGAAATGATAAGGTTATAAAAAACATCTGTACTTATAACAGGTGGTATTTAATTGTGTCTGCAGACTACACCCTCTCTCTCACACCAAATTTTGGTATGCATGAAATGTTCAGAATTTCCCCCTTTTTAGCCCACATTACTATTCGAGAACGCTGAGCTAGGTGGAAGGCGAGGGATGAGCAACCAATCCACAAGATTTGTACAAGTTCTATTTCAGGGGCGGCGTATACTACACCTGGCGCCAGCCGAGGTGTTTTTCAGACTCCTAGGCTTAAGTCCTGGAAAGGGAACCGGACAAATCTAGAAAAATATTGCACCGTATTTCCTGACTGATTTTTCCCGGCTATAGCCAGGAAACAGCGCTATAGCACTAATATACAGTAAGGACAAGATTTTGGTAGTCATGGGGTTGTTGCGTGTATAAGAAATAGCCCCAAATGCAACCCGTAATGCACCCGAGTATGGAAAAGATATTTGCGCAAGAGCCATTTTTAATTCTCGCATTTCATTGGTCGACCGCCATGATGAATTGACATAGGTGCAGTAATACGCAGAGAGTATTAAAGAGAGTGGAAGGTGACCGTACACTGGACACTAGCGCCCTCGACGCTTCGGGGACAAGAGCTCGGGTATTTCAACGGGAAGTTTACTTTCTATAATGCGTCTTCTCTGACAGTAAAAAATGTTATGTTTACAAACAAGTTTCATCGTAAGAGTTTTTAATAAAAATGCCACATTACTGTAGTGTTAGTGGTTGCAACAACAATAGCAAAATAAAAAATGAACGACGTTCGTTTTTTGGACTTCCAGCGAACCCGAAAACGTAAGTACAATAGTAGCGAATACATTTTTTCTTTTATACAAAAAATGAAGGGCGTCTATATAACCTCACTAACCTTATATAAAAATTAAAAAAAGAGTAAATTTTAACAATAAGTTGCAACAATCATAAATAATGTAACTGGTTAACCGTAAGCAAGTGCTAATTGAAATAAATATTTGTATTTTGCAGTCGTGAAGAATAGATGCAATTCCGTGAACTTGACGAAAGCGTTTGTCCCGATTTTCGGATTTGTAGTGACCATTTTAAAGAAAAGTGCTTCAAAACTTTCTTCCAGTAACTGAAATGTTCAATATCGGGGTGAAGTCACTGAAGTTTTGAGCACGCCGTCCAGGAAGGATCACGTACGTTATACAACTTTCGCAAACTGATCACAATACTCCCGGAAAAGGTCACGTTCTAATGTCTGCACTACCACATGAATCTTCAGGTGAACCTTCCAGAATTTAAACTGCGTCAGCACAAAACTTATCTCCTAAAACATTGCGCTTGAATTCTTACAAAAGAACTATCGCTCTTTTAAGAAGTCGCACTTATTACCCTTTCTTTAGAAAAAAATCTACTAAGTGGAACTACTTTTTTACAATTCAACGATTTTGTTAACATTTTTCAAATTATTTTTTTAACTGAAAATTCAACTATTTGGTTGAAAGTTCGTATATTTTATTAAAAATTAATCCTTTTTTTTTGTAGAAAATTAATCTTTTTGGTTCAAAATTAGTTTTTTTTTATTGAAAATTAAACTTTCAACTGAAAATCTAATTATATCATGATTCTTTGAATATTAATCTTCTTCAGTTTAAAATTCAACTATTTGTTTGAAAATTTCTGTATTTTGTAAAAGCTTTGTCTTTTGTGGTAGAATATTAATTTTATTGGTGACTAGTTCACCTTTTTGGTTGAAAATTCAACTATTACGTTGAAAATTAATTTTATTTGCCTAAAAACTTATTTCTTTGACTGAAAATTAAACAATTCTAATTTTTGTTTGAAAATTGATCTTTTTTATTTGAAAATTCCATTGAAATTAAAAATATTTGGTTAAAAATTCATGTATTTTCTTTAAAAAAATATTATTTTTTTGTAGAAAATTTTTGTCATTGAAAATTAATGTTTTTAACTAAAACCTTAACTATTCCATTTTTCATCAACATTTTTATTTTGATAGAAATTAATATTTTTGCATAACAATTCATCTGTTTTTGTTGAAAATTTAACTTTTCCGTTGTAAATGTATCTTATTCGGTTAAAAATTTAATTTTCTAACTTAAAATTAAACCGTTCTATTTTTGTTGAAAATTTATCTTTTTCAGTTGAAAATGCATCTATTTTGTTGACATTTTATCTTTTTCTGGTAGCAATATAACCTTTTTGATTGAAAATTTCACTATTTGGTTGAAAAGGTATTTTTTTGTTTGAAAATGTATCATTTTAGTTGAACGTTCATTTCTTTGGTTAAAAATTTGACAAATTTTGTTGAAAATGCGTTTTTTTTTCGGTTAAAAATGAATTTTTCATCAAAAACGTAGCTATTTCATTTATGCTAGAAAATTGATCTTTTTAAATAAAATATTCACTTATTTTGTTGAAAACTTGTATTTTTTAGTCGGAAATTCTATTATTTTGGTACAAAATGCATATTTTTGAGCTGTAAATTCAACTAATTTTCAAAAATTCATTTTTATGGCTTAAAAAATTAACATTTTGGATGAGTTTTTTTTCTTTATTGATTAAAAAATCTCTCTTGTTTAAAAATTCATTTTTTTTCATCAAAGATTCATCAGTTTTGTCGAAAATTTAACTATTTTGTTGCAGATTCTCTTTTTCTTCGTTGAAAATTAACTATTTCAACTTAAAATGTAATAATAAAATTTTTAATTAATAAATCTTAGTCACCTATTTTTTAGAGAAAGATAAAACAACTATCAGTAATGAAACTTCAATCAGGTTTTCAGTAAGAATGATTACTAGATTTTCGAGACATATCACACCATTTTTTTGAGGTAGGATTATAAATTCATTTCAATTCAGTTTTCAAAATTTAATCTTTAAATTCCAAGAGTTTAGAATTGAATGACCAAATAAAAATTTGGTAATGAATGTCCTTTTCATCTTCCTAACTGATTTTTTTTAACTCTCCTTACAGGTGGCCCCAGTTTCAGGAATTTGGCAACAGCGAGCTCACATCAGTCAATTCCGCATTGTGTCTGTAGATATACGTCGTTCCTGCGTGGGTGGGACACCCCGATAGTATGTGTTCTAGGTACTCAACGTTTGCATGACACGCTCTGTACATATCGCTGGGAACTTCTGGGCATAAGATGCTGTCACGATACACTAAGGTGGAAATGACACCGTCCTGGCATGTGAGAATGAAACACTGTACCTGAATTAATAACTGATGACCTGAGGAAAGCAAAAGCTTGCTCCTTCGACAAGGATCGTTCTTCTACATTTTTGTGAAAGTTTCCGTGCATTTTCTTGTCCAGTAGCTGTTGGCGGAATTTTTCTACCTCTGCTTTCTTTACTTGGGCTTTTAGAAGTGAAGCATGTTGATGGAGTAATGCACTTTCCTCACTTCTGATGTTAAAATTCAGGCCCAGGGTCTCGGCCGCCTGCTCCGCGGTTGTGTAAAGGAGCGCTCCGTTGCCAATCAGCTCGTGTTTCCTGATCACTTTTAGGAGAGGATCTCTGCCATTTGTAACGATGTAAGCTGTACTCAGAACAATTCGGTTATGAAGACATTGGAGATTCAGAAGTCCATGTCCGCCTTGACGGCGTGAGATGTATAATCGCGGAACGGACGAATTGATATGCAAGCTCTTATGCGTATGCGTGATCTTACGTGTGGTGATATCAAGGTTCGTAAGGTCGCTCTTTGTCCATTGAACCACCCCAAACGAGTAGAGTAAAACCGGGACGGCAAGCATGTTAGTCGCAGATACCTTGTTCAACGTCGTCAGATTAGAAGACCAAATCTGTCGTAGAAGATGCTTGTATCTGCTTCGGAGACTCCTTTACTGATGTTACGTCCTGAATGCGGCTTTGAGGCACGCCCAGATATGTATAGGTCTGTCCAGTGTCAAGATGTCTAATAACACTTATATCCACAAGCTCAGAGTCATTGGAAACGCCAATAACCTTTCCTTTCTTCGGATGAATCTTGGCACACTTATCCAATCCAAAGTCCATACCAATCTCTTCTGTGTACTTCTTGACGATATTTAAAGCACTCTGAAATTTGCTTTTACCAGAAGCATAGACTTCAGTTCATCCATATAAAATACATGAGTGATCTTATGCTCGCGATAATTAGTGTCGCCGCAGAGGTGACAAAAAAGTGTGATGCAAAAAAGCAGAGGGCGCATGGTATCGCCCTGAAAGACGCCCCTCTGGAAAGTGACGTTCTTCGTTGTCACCCGATAATTTCCAGATAAGATAGTAAATCTAGTTTTTTGATGGGGCATCAATTTCTCTATGCATCTCACTTTGTGTGGATAAACCTCCAAGCTTTCCAACAGATAAATGATAATTCTATGAGAGGTTGACTCGAAAGCTTTCCGGGAGTCAATCCAGGTCATTGACAGGACGCCGTGATAGGCTGCTGCGTCTTTGCCGACGCACCTGTCAATTAGCAGGTTCTCTCGGCAGTCTGCTACACCTTTTTGCGAGCCACGTTGTTCATACGTCTCTCTCCACACAGGTTCAATTCTTCGAACAATCCTGTTATTTAGGACAGCTGTAAAGATCTTATACAGTGTGTTCAAACAAGTTATTGACCTGTAATCCTCTCGGTTGCACAAATTGCCTTTTTTCGGTTGGAGTACAGTGCGTCCTAACACCAGCCACTGTGGAAGGGGCGTTTCCAAATTTAAATAAGAGGTGAATATGTGGGCCAGATGTGGGTGTGTAGAAGTAAACTTCTTCCACCAGAAGTTCTTGATACTATCTGGTCCTGCAGCGGAAAAGTCCTTCCTGCCCCTGAGTCCTTTTTTTCCTCTTCGGCAGTAATTGATGGACATACCTCCTCAGATGTTATGAGGTTGTCGTAAAACTCCTTGAAGCGGATGATATGATCAGTATCTTCTTTCAACTCCACTGCTTTCGGGAGCTTATATACCTCTCTCCAAAAAGTCTACCTCGTTGGGCTTGGGTGGATTTTTGACAAAAACAGGGAGATCGCTGAAGAGGCGTGATGAGTCAGCGAGAAACTGTTGATTCTCCCTGATCCATTTCTCCCTCTTCTGTATTCTCCTCCTTGCATCACATAACACCTGCAATTATTAATAATTATTAAATAATTATACATTACAGAATTAAAATGATCATATATAATCAATAAGAAGACCTCCCCCCACGAAGGACTGGTCTACCCATATGAGGACAAACATGAATTACCTTGCAAATGCTTAAGATTGACCTTTTTGACATTGGCCTTGCGTTCAATGTTTCGTCTGCTCAATCGCTGCCAAAATTGTACAATACGACATTTTTCAAATTGATGAATATTTTTTTATAGCTCTTTTTATTTAATAACCTACGCGACACATTTTGATTTCTTCCGCTGCAGTTTCATAACAAAAAAATTAGGTCACGTCACAATTATAAACTCAAGATCTGCCCACATATGTGCACATCGGTCAGTCAGACTCGATTATACACTACCGGCGAAAATTATTTACACGCCTATTTTTTGAGCTCTTGTTAAAATGCCTCAATTTTTATAATATTAACCCTTCATCTGCTGGCAGTACAGTATGGTACCGCGTGTTTACTCTCTTTCAAATTAGTTAAATTCTGCGTCTAATATGTCCAAGTTGAAGCCAAATTTCAATTTAATAAAAACATGTCAAAAAGCGTCACATTTTGATATTTTGGAATAATTGGAATAACTCTGGAAATAATTAACATTTTTCAAAGTTCTTGAGCTCATTTTATAGGTAAAATGCTGTTAAGTATTTACACATTTTTAAAATTTCGCGAGTTTGTGCACCAAGTTTGACCCTAGAGCAGAATAAAGGGAAAACATTCTAAAAATATCTTGGCTGCATAGAAAAATACTATGGCGACTTACCTTTAAAATGAGTTTTTTTTTGCAATTAAGGCACTTTAGAAACAGCTCAAAAACAGGTGTGTGGATAATTTCAGCGGGTAGTGTAATTTTGAGGTTATCTCAACAAGAAAATTAATTGTATCTACAATGTCTCTTTTTAATTGCATCCATCCTGATTTCAACTAAATTCTTTTTACAAATTTCTACAACACTATGGTTCAGCAACAAATCTCTAATAATCTTCAACAGTTTTACTTTTCCATATAAGGCAAATAATAATTATACTATTCATATAGACTAAATGTAGTTTAATCAATTTTTATCGTCTGTTATATTCTTTTACAGTTGTGAACATAAATAAATACCCTAACGCAGATCATTCACAACTTTTTGAAAGGGCAAAGTGCATATGTTTAATTTTTCTTCTAAACTTTTTATGCAGATATTTAAAATATTATATTTATAGGTGGCATAAAAAGGTTAGTTTAAACTCCGTGCAGTTTGGCGATTATGTTAGTTTCTCATTAACAGGAAAATCCTAGTTGACAGAATTGAAACTATGTAGAACCTCATTTTTCTCGAAATCATGACAGATGTAGATAAGCGGTTCTGCTTCAGCAGAAGACATTTTGTCAGATTCGCTTGATGGTGTTTGATGTTAAAAAGTTCGGCAACGTTGACAAAGTTTCAAACGTGACTGCGATCGTGAGTCAAAATAAAACGTTGAACTTTCTAATTCTTCTCATACAAATTTAGTACTGTTCTATGAAAAAATTGAGATATATCATTGACTAGAAGTGCCACTCTCGTTAATGAGATAAATTTTATATGTTTGCAGGCTCATGTTCCCCTTTTTCTGTATCCTTTTTTACACACTGTTATAAAGACACGTCCGTTCGAGTATTTGCGACTCACTAGTTTAGGAGTGATTGGGGCACTTGTGAAAACTGATGAACAAGAGGTTATTACGTTTTTATTAACCACCGAAATAATACCATTATGTTTACGAATTATGGAAAGCGGATCAGAGTTATGCAAAACAGTCGCAACCTTTATTTTACAAAAAATTTTGCTGGACGACAGTGGACTCTCATATATTTGCCAAACATATGATAGATTCAGTCATGTTGCAATGATCTTGGGCAAAATGGTTTTATCACTAGCCAAGGATCCGTCGGCGCGCTTGCTGAAACATGTCGTTCGATGCTACCTTCGTCTGTCTGATAATCCCAGGTAATTTTAAACAACTCAATGTGGTTAATATATAGAATAAAGTATTTCAATCTCAATATATATGGAATTTTCGTTAGGCACGAATTCCAAGGTAAACCCTACCATAAAAGGTTGTTATGGTTCCTAAAAAAAAGATTTAAAGGATTTTGAAATAAAAAATGCATGTGGTTCTGCAATAAGTTTGAAGATTTTTAATTTTTATTATTTAAACTTTTTTTTCGTATGTGTACGAAAACCATGGTAATTTTTCATGTATGTACAGCTTTTAGTATTAAATACAAATAAAAAGCAAGAAGGAAAATAATATAATTATTGTTCAAATTATATTTATTGAAAGTAAGAAAAAATGACATTTTTAAACGTTTGGTTAATTTATATTTGAAGGGTCATTAAAAAAAGATCGTTTGTACGTACCATCTTATCACAATTTTGAATAAATCATTTTATGTAACGCAGGCATGATTTACGAGTTTTATCAGCATTTTTTTTAGTTCTGAAAGTAGCCGTTTATACAACAGGATGACTGGATAGCGAATGCGCATTTGTGGCGTGGTGCGGAGTAGTATTATGATCATCAGATGATCATAATAGTTCTCCGCGTAGGCGCTTTCGCTGTCGCCCCTGTACGATTATGGAATGCGTCAACCTTAACTCAAATGTCAGACGTGATAAACTTGTAAATCATACCTTTGTTGCATAAAGTATCGTGTGTACCATGGATTGAATCGTCTTTAATCCTAGGTACACAATATACTAATATATGTTATTTACGAAATTTAAAATGTTTCAATTATAATCTTTGTTTCGTTTTGCGCCTCCACGAATTCCCCCTTCGAAATTGGACTAGGGTGATTGAGTTTATCAAGTTTTTAAGCTTTTTAGAATTTAGAGTTTTCTTAGAAGTGACATCTCTTCAAGGTGTCTGGCGCTCATCATCATCAAGTAATTATTTCGTTATTAGTAAAGTAGTGAAATTTAATATTAAAATTGATGATTCTTTAAAGTTTGAGGAATTTAAAAAAAATTTTGTTTCAATTGGTTTGCCGGTAATATTCCGGTGCAGTACATTGAAATTTTATCAAAAATGTAATTGTTATAAACAAATGGCATAAACAAATACGCTATTTGTGCACTTTTTTAAAGTTCGAGATACTGTTTTTGAAATTTGTTTCAATTGATTTGCTAGTTATATTATGGAGCAGTACGTTGACATTTTATGACAAATGTGATTGTTATAAGCAAATGCATAGAAAAAGTTCGCGGTTTGTGCCATTTTTTTAAAGTTTGAGGTACTTTTTTTGGAAATTTGTTTCAATTGGTTTACCAGTAATATTCAGGAAACAGTAAATTGACATTTTGTCAATTAAAAGACCCAAGACCTAAAAAACCAGACCTCTGCCTGGTCATTTGACCGTTATCGTCAAAAGTCGTCAAATGGGGCATGTAGAAAGGGAACAACCAATAGTAGTGGTCATTTACCTAAAGTGATGTGTGTAAGTGCGACAGAGCTGTATCGGATAGCTATTTCGAGAGGCACAAGTGCCCCACCGATAGAAACTTTTTGAATAATAAGTAAATTATTATTCAAAAATACTGAAAATGAAGTATCCTTACTAAAGTTGAAGAACATTCAACAAAATTGCTCAAAATTGGATAAAAAGTGACAGGTTCATGATACGAAAACCATCATGAGCCTGCAAAATGAAAGTAGTAATTAAAAGAACAATTTTCATGTGTGAAGAATGCGACGTACCCTTATTCAAAGAATAATTCATTGCTTATGCTTATCATAATCAATCAAAAATGTAAGTACTTTGATACAAAATTATAACCTGAATAATTTAAGAAGAATAGTAAATTAAAAATTAGACAATTCTAAATTTTTTGTATGACTTTCTTCTTTACCTTTCACGAAAACATAACTTCTCCTTCCTACTATTGCAGAATGTGAAATGACCTTTCAGGCGCAAAAATGGCATTAAATCTTGTAAAAAATCGTTTTAATTCATAACGTTACCTTAAATTAAATGTAAATTAAATAAATTGTAAACAATTTTTTTACTTAAAGGTATTTTGTTCACTTTGACGTTTCCTTCTTGAGGTTATGTTCCACATGATGATTTCGTATCATAAGTCTGTAATTTTTTATTAAAATTGAAGCAATTTTGATGAATATTCTTAAACTTTGATACTGATTCTTTATTTTTAAGACTTTTTATTAATAATTTATTTATTATTAAGAAAATATGTTATTCAGGGGGCCCATGCACCGTTTTAATGGATACGATCCCGAAACTCTTGCACTAGCACTCATGTACTTTGTATCGGTGAGGTGGTCACGTGGTGTGGATGACAAAGTGGGGATACGCTGGTCATGGCAGAGGGTTAAATGAAGAATAAAAAGAGCTCCCAAAGCAGAAAGAAAAAGGACTACCCAAAAAACTGGAAGTACATTGCTATTTTGTTTATAACAATCGTATTTTTCAAAACATGTCAATGAACTGCTCCAGAATATCACTGTCAAACTAATTGAAACAAATTTCCAAAAAAGTACCTCAAACTAGAAAAAATTGCTTAAACTCCGCATTTGCTTAACCATGTGTATAACAATGAGAGATATACTTCCACTCGAATAGCAAAAAAGTTTCCCTGCATATTCCTGGAACATTCCAATATAAAGTTCGGAGAATTTCGAAAAATGTCCTAATAAGGTTCCCGGAAGTAGGTAAATACTCGCATATCCAGGAAGATTCCCAAGGAAGGTTCCGGGAATGCTCGTAAGGAATTTAATTCTTTAAATTAATTAAATTTATATAATGCGAACATTTTCCACGAACATTCCCGGAACCTTCCTTGGGACCTTCCGGGATATGCGGACATTGCCTACTTCCTGGAATCCTCCTAGGACATTTTTCGGAATTCTCCGAACCTTGCATTGGAATGTTCCAGGAATGTTCAGGGAAACTTTTGTGCTATCCGGGAATTTATTTTGATAACGCTTTTATGTGACTTCAAATTGGATTACAGACAAAAGTCACTTCATAAATATTAAAAATCATTACAAAATCTCAGACTGCTATTTATAACAATACAATTTTTAATATCAAATTACTAACTTATTAAACTCTTAATTAGTATTTTGCGAATCTGCATTTATCGATCACACATTAATGTCACTCAAACTGAACAATTTATACATTATTAATGCATTAGTAACTTGAACATGTTTAATTTTTGCAAATTTTATACTTAAATAGAAGAAGTTTTTCAAACTCTTTTAAAAATCGACTCTCACATATCTCTTAAGAGAGTTTATTTAGCTTCCGTTAAAAAAACTTTAAAGTCGTTTACAAATACAAGCCGGAATATTATTTTGAACCTTTTTTCATCCAATGTCCACACAGTGGGCCGGCTGAGGTGACATACGGTTTAAAATATCTCATAAATTAGCTTTTTAATCATTTTTTTTTTTATTTTAGCTTCAGCATTTAACAATATCCCCTTATTTTATACAAGGATACATTATTATGGAGGCTGATCTGATATTTTATAAAAAGTAATATGGAAAATTAGTGATCATTATTTATAATTATTTATAATCAACGTTGATAAATCGATTTTCAACTATACAAGAATCTTCGTACGTATAAAATTAACAATTTTAAAGTATATTTGGAATATTTTGATTAATTATTTTTGAGTTTTCAACTAAAATAGCCACTTTGGTCGTAGGAACAAAAAACTTGTGGAACAGACTTGGAAGCGAGTTATATTATCTGTTAATCTCAAACATTAACGAATGTTTTTAATATAATTTAGCAATTTTTCATTTTGAATTTGTAGTTTAGGACATGTGGATGACAACGCATTTTGCGTACTTTTTTCTTTATTTTTTCTAAACGAAGTCTCATAAGATTTAAAAAACTGGGAAATGACTGAGACTTAAAGTGGTTACCTTTCTGGCATCTAACCGTGCGATTATTTAAGACAGGGGTCTTCAGCGAGATAAAATTTGGGAATTTTCACTTCCCAGGCACATGTCTCGTTTCCACCACCATTAATCTCTACTCAGCTGAAAGAGTTCGGGGAGGTGGTCACTCTCGTGTCACAGAGTGGGACTTCAGTACCGCAGTGACACTTACTACCAGGGTCCTTCAGGGGTGACTGAGTTTAGAAATTATATCAGTTTTAATAAACCTACTCATGAACCTCACGATGAAAAAGAATTTGCTCTACATTTTGCACCCAAAATGGTATGTAAAATATTTATTTGTTACAGAAAAAAGATTGATTTATTAATTATTAAATAATGAATCATACTTAAAATATTAATAGAGAAAAGCATGGCATGTCGTGAAACACATATTTATTAAAATATACATATTATATTATATTTTAATATCTCCTATATATGACATATAAATATATGCCTTTTAACATGTCATGCTTTTTTCTGTTTATACAAGTAATATAATCAATATTATCAATTTATAAATTATAATACTATTAATTAATAGTTCAAAAATTATATTATTATTAATTAATCATTTTAATACTTAACAATTATTTCATTCAGAGAAGATATTAAAATATGATAATATGATGTATATTTTTATAAATATATGTTTTACACCATGTCATGATTTTCTCTGTTAATACTTCAAGTATGAGTCTGCACTTAATAATTAATAAATCAATCTTTTTTTCTGTCACAAATAAATACTTTACATGTCATTTTGGGTTCAAAATGTAAAGCAAATTCTTTTTCATTGTGAGGTACATAAGTAGGTTAATTGAAAATGAAATAATTTCTAAACTCAGTCACCCCAGAAGGACCCTGGTAAGAAGTATCACTTCGGTACTGAAGTCCCCACTCTGTGGCACGGGATTAATCACCTCCCCGAACTCTTAAAGCTGAGTAGAGATTCGTGGCGGTGGAAACGAGACATGTGGCTATAAAAATGCTCAAATTTCCCCTCGCTAAAGACCCCTTATTTAAGATAACATTTTTAGAACTTCCGTAGATAGAAAGTAACGAAGGTGCGCGCTGCGACTTTCTAGTAAAAGAATAAATTTCCAATATCTTTCCTGAAAAATCATGAATAAACAATATATGCTTGCAGTTTAACGTTGCAGTAGCCAGCGTAAAGTAAATATTTGAAATTTTCTTTTATATTTATGTAGAAAATATTGTCATGAAATATTGGAATGATTGATGAACATAACAGAATTATTCATGACCCATTACTGTTAACAATGCGGGAATAATATTGGCGCATGGGCACTTAGGTTTTGATATATTTTCCGCGTCGGTACAATAGATTCACATGCGCACTTTACAGATATGAAACTTTCCGTATCGCGACTATTTCGGAGTAGCGCTTATTGCCCAAGTGAACAGCTGATGACAGGTGCGAGGTTCCTTTTGGTTTCTGATAAAATGATGATCATTAATAACGAGTTGGATCAAATTATGGAAGAATGCATTCCATCAGATATTGTCCAAACAGCTGCAAGTGCATCAGAAGATCTTAATTTAACTTTTTCGGACGTTTGTTACAAAAAATTGCGTGTGATATACGTGCGCACGGTTAATTATTGACTCGTGTGAGTTCAGCATTCGCCTTTAGCTCTTTGAGTCGTGTTTCGAGCCTCCGGCTCATGCTGGGTAATTCACACTTGTTGGCAGTCACCTATTTAGCGAGATATTTTTAATTCGACAACTAGTTTTAAAATACTATTTGCACCCCTTTAACACATACCTTGCAGTAAAATACTTAAAAATTTTATAGCTCAATACATTTTCATGGAAGAAAATCGATATACGTGCATTACATGGTGCGATCTTTTTTCACTTACGAAAAAATATTTTAGAAAAATAATAATAAGCCTGTACTTGTTTTTCCGTAATTAATATTCCTGAGATTTTTTCGCGATTAGAGAAAGATTGTTATGAAAATCATTATAGGGAATTATTATTGAAAAATCAGTAGGAAACAATAATCTTACCATCTTAAAAGAAGTCATAAAATGCAGAAACTATAAATGATAAGGGCCTGCGAGGATGGGATACAAGAACCGGATTAGTGACTTTCTACGTAATTTTTTGTGCTAAATCCAAATCTGACCGCAGAATTGGTCTAGCGTGCCAAGTTAAAAAAAATACGGTTGACACTTCCCTAATACAAGTTGTCGCCCACTTTCGAAAAATTTATCACAACACTCAGACGTTCTATAATCTTCAAAGAAGTCCTAAATTAAGGCATATGCCTTGTACTTCAAAGGTTTTATAACAGTTATTAACGTACAAATTACGTCTAAGTACTATTACTGTATGTTTCATATAATTTCATATAATGTAATGTACATAATGTATATAATTTCATATAATAATTTCTAAACTCACTCCACTCCACACCTCTCTTGTAAAGCACTTCTGGTAAGTTAATGATCAAGCTAATTCTGAAGTAATTCAAATTACTTTGACTGTGTAATTGAAATAAATTAATAATAATGGGGCCTTATGTATTTGGTAGAAAATACAAATTACATACAAGTAATTTGTCATTTAATTCAATTACATCTAAAAATTCGCAAAACTTTTAAATGTAATTCAAATACAAATTGAAATACATGTAATTTCTTCTCAAAATACTTGAATTACATTTTTCGTCAATTAATGCCCAGCTCTGCTGCCAAACCTAGGTTAAAATTACACCCATCATTGCACTTGATGAAATGCAATCCATGGTGATTCAACCTACTTGCAAGACCTGCCTTATGAAGAGATGACGAATGTCAATGTGGTTGCTTGAGTGGAACACCGGATTTTTGGAAAGCTTCTGTGCTCCTTATTTGTAATTATAGATTGGTTGGCAGTCTGATTTCCCAATCCAATTTCTTTAAAAGTCTTAGTACACGAAAAGAAATTTTAGACAGTTGCTGCGTTCGTAGTAGTAGAACAGCGCAACCACGGTGTTTAAAGCGACGGCAACGCATATTTTGGCAACGTGTCGTCCTCATAAAGTTGATACAATGTTACTCTCTTCTATCAGGGCACACTGCTGTCCCTGCACAGAGAACGAAGTCGACTAATGTTACTAAAGTAGCCGATCGGCTCACAGATCTTAGTTTTTTGTCGCTGTTGTCTTATTTATTAATAATAGATATGATCAGTATAGACATATATTTTCAATTGGAGTGATAATTTTTAAATTCTAACACATGTATTTAATTTTATTTACATTCATTTTTATGGAAAAGAATAAATTAGGAACTTATACAATTAATTATCCAAATAAAAAACTTTTAACTTTCAAACAATTAAATTAAAAGGTGCTGAAATTTAAAAAATGAATAGTTTTCAAAATTAGATCGATAAAATTATTCATTTTGCTTCTAAAATTTACTAAATTATATATATTCAAAATTAAAAAAAACAAAAACAATGCGAAATTACTCATTATTTTATACTGATTCTACAAAGTGAAGTTCAATTTTACAGTGAGACAAGGAAAGACTTTTTTTGAGGCCTACAAATATTTTTTGTTTCAAATAAGTTAAGACAGAGTAGTGATTTATTTCACTCAAAAGAATGGAGTCATGTGGACAGCAAAAGAATCAATTTGTAAGGAAATCATTTTGGGAACAATTAACAAGCCTCTGGTAAATATTGTTTGAAAAGATTCCATTAGTTTTAAAAACATATTTATATATGTGTACACTTCCAAACAAACATATCCAATATACATTTTGTAGGTTATGTCCATAACTTACCCCTAAAGACTTCGTAAAGGCTACGAAAACATTCATATTAAAAAAAGACACTGCTCCATGTATATTCCTATGTGGACTTTACCACTTCATAGTCCGTCTTTCCAAACGATGCGACTACTTGTACCAGGTTTGAGGTCTGTTGCTGTTTCGAAAAATCTGATGTAACATTCGCACCACACAGGGAACGTAACGTTCCCTGATTGAGAGAACAGTCGTCATAAACAGAGGGCGCATTGTAGCCCTGCAGTTTAACGCAGTAGAGGCACGTATAAGTCCCGCTGTTGTACATTTCTTTCGGTGTAGATAAGTTGCTTTCTTCATAGTCTCCGCCATACCCATTTTTTTATTCTACTATAACGCTATCGTACGTTGCTTCTTGGCTTCCCAAGTGACCGCATCGTTTACCACTATAAACACAAATCCACTATATAGGATGATCCTAAACTCATAATATTCCTTGTACACACACATTCCTTGTACAAAACTGAACAAAAAACTTCGGTGACAAAATATTTTACGATTAATAGTTTTTAAACTATTGAGAGTTGTAAAGAACTAATCGGAGCTCGTTATTTCCGCGCGTACATAAGCATCTCGCGCGAACTCTAGAATTTGAATCTTGGAAATCACTTAACAACTGAGAGTGATATGTTTTGTGAACTTCACGTTGCTTCGAAATTGTTTGTCTCTCGTAAATACATATTAGAATTACGAACCTGAAGTGCATCACGTTCTAGAGTTCGCGCAAGATGCTTATGTACGCGCGGGAATAGCGAGCTCCCATTGGTTCTTCACAACTCTCAATAATTCAAAAACTATTGATCGTACAATATTTTGTCACAGTAATTTTTCGTTCAGTTTTGTACAAGGAATGTGTATGTACGAGGAATATGATGAGTTCAGGATCACTCTGTATAATATGCGGTCTTCCGGGCACCCTGCCTCATAACGTAGACTTCTTTTCTTCATTTCACGGTAATTCGGACAAGATCCAATAGTCCTAATGCTGGCTTCGAGTTCTCCATCCCAAAGGCCGTAGCCGGGTAAGAATGGGTGAAGTTTCCCGCTTGTTTTTGGTTGATATTTTAGGGGTAAGTTCCTATCATTATAAGACTAATTTACCCCAAGTGTCAACTTAAAAAAAAATTATTATATAGGGTATTAAAAGAACTACAAAAAAATTAGCAATTGATTCCTTCTACGAGAAGGGACTGAAAAACTATTGTAATTTTGTAACCATTTTTTTGTATTGAATTTTTGGTGCCCACACCGTCATTTTTTCTGTAATATACTCATGTCCAAAGTAACAACATATATTTTTTGGGATAGGATCAAACGATTACTTTACGGTTAAAAAAATGTATGGCCCCTAATATGTGTGTAATTCCATGAGAATGGGCGGCCAACTTTATTTTTAGCCTGTAAATCAATAAAGTATGATTTGAACAATACACCTTGCACTAATTCATACTGTTTTTTGTAAAAAATTTACTGAGAATTTCAGCAGGCCTTTCGACAAGTACCTTGCGCTTGATAAGTAATGAATAATGGCTGCTATATGGGAACATCAGCCATCTGTTCTTCGGCCATTGGCACATTTTACAAGCATATCTTTTAATTCCTGCAATACTCACACTGTTTGGTCTGTAATCAATGAATCATCTATATAGTTTCCGACTAATGTGTCTTGACTGTACCTTGACCATTAGAATATGTGCCTGCTCTTTCACAAATTGCAAATTGATAGACCCATACTCATTTACCATTTCGTTCAAGTACGAGCTTATCCTTTTAACGCTGACATCAGTACGGTAAAGCCCTTGGACTTCAATACGTATTTTGCATCTCGCAAACCACGATTAAGGGCGAATTTATCGCGTATATATAATTAAGAACTAAAGGTTAACAACCACCGCAGGGTCCCACTGGGAGCAACTGTCATCTAAAAAATGACATCTAACAATAATGGAAGGTTCCCCTCAGGTCCCAATGGAACGTTCCTGGAACGTTCCATTGGAACATTCCCAACCGGCGCACATTTTACACCTCCCGGGAACTTTCCAGGAACGTTCCGCTGGAACGTTTCGAAGGTGCCCGCGGAACGTTCCTGGAACGTTCCGTGCTATTAGGGATGTCAATTTCGAAATAAAACATGAGCTGCTTTTAGCTCTTTGTTTTTATTGGAATAACAGAAAAAATTTAAATTAAATTATCCTTTGATAACAAATTCCAAATCAAGATCGCATACATTAAATTAAAACATGAGCTGCATTTAGCCCTTCGTTTTATTTAATTAGCAATCTGAGTTTTTATCTTTTTTTTACCTTGAAAAATTAAACTCTGATTCTATTGCTTAAGTTGGATTAAAACATGAGCAACTTTTAGCTCTTGCTTTTTATTTAACTACAAAGTTACAAATTAGACCAATTCTACCTGGATAGTGACAAGCTTAATTTTTCTAGAATGAATCAAAGCCTGAGCTGTTTTTAGCTTTTGCTTTTTTTTAATTTCTGGTTGAATTGGGTTTAGAACATGCATCGTTTCTTAAAAAATTGATACGTTGAATTAAACTTAATGAAAGTGACTAAAAATTTGAGCTGTTTTTAGCCCTTGCTTTTGTTTCACGTTATGAGCCAAATTCATAATGTTATTTCCTGAAGAAATGTCAACTATGAGTTAATGAAACTTTGCGTCCTGCACTAATCAGTCCAAAATCTGAGCTGTTTTTAGCTCCTGGTTTTCCTGGGCTTCGTGGTTCGCAAGGCTTCATTACCCTTTAGTTATCCAATTGAATACACAGGATCGAATATTTTAAGGAAATTCAATTTGAGATCATTAATACCAGTATTTAATTTTCTTGTGACATTTAATTTTGACTATTAGAATGGCATGCGATGAATATTCAATTAAAGAATTGATATTAGTGCCTTAGATCACTTACAAATAAATTTATGAATGAATAAATTTATGAATAATGTAAGCCTCATGCGGCCTACATAGTTGCATTGAAGGGTCTTTAGCGGCTTAATAACAATTCGTTAATTAAAATGACGTAATTGCCTAATAGCAGTCTTAAGAAAAGTTGAATATCTAATGCCAATTTAGAGTGTGAAAATATTTCCATTATGTCAGCAATCAAATGTGTCACGTGAAGAATATAACGTGTGTTTTCGTGTATGCACATTAATGCACTAGAGTGTGCTCCCAACGAAGTGAGCAATAGAGAGAAAGAAAGAGAGAGACAGATAGAGGCAGAGAGAAGCGTGTCCCATGGTACAAGAATCAACCCCTCCAGCGTCTCAAAATAAACAGGTAATTTTTGTCAACCCTCCGCCAATAGATCGCATGTTGGAATTTAACGAAATTACAAACGACGAGGAATTTCATGCGATGTCCGATTCTTTGTTTGCTAGTGCTGAAGCTCTGATAAAAGTAAACCCCCGACGTTCGGACCGCCCAATTTAAACTCTAATTTATATCACGCGTGGTCTCAATTGTCCTTCTAAGATATCGGAACGACTGACAGCCCAAAACAAGTTATTGATTTCTATCAGGAAAATAGAGCAAGCAATAGTAACTCTTAGAGAGCGTTAGTACGATCCACTAGTGAGTTCGAAGGGGTTTTTTGAACGACCTAATTAAGGATCTGAAAAAGTGAATAAACATTTTATCAGAACTTGTAGACGAACTAGGTAAATATTGTTTAGTAAAATCAAATTATTGAACTTAAAAATAGGCTTAATCTAGGATTCCCCAGATGTGCTAGGCGACTAATGAAGATTTAAATTATTCGGGAATTAAGACTAAATGTTTGATACTCTGTAAATCTGAATCTTGATTATTAAATAAGTTATTACCAACCATAAAATCAAAATGCCGGACCAAAACGAAAATATAGAGTTAATTAAATAGAACCAATGTATCCGGTTTCGATCCTAGCATCAATCCGGGTCACACACCGCTAAACCTCGATTCTGCGCGGGTAATGTCGTCATTTCTTGAGCAAGTCACACTACAACAAGCTACATACCACATCCCTCAATTTGACGGAAAGAACATCCCCTTGAAAGAGTTCTTGCAGGAAATAGTTAATGGGGCTGTTTACATACCGTCATATAACCAAGCTCCTTTTATTAAGATCGTGCTTAGCAAATTAAAAGGCGTCGGAAGAGAAAGTGTGAGGGATAAGAGGTTCAACACTGTAGATGAATTAGTGAAACATTTAAAGAAACGTTTTGCACTTGCGAAGAGATTTCAATGGTATTTTCAGGAAATCGTGAAAGGGCTATGGTCAATAAAGAGGGGCATTCTGGGCCCTGAGGCAACTTCAATTTCAGTATCAGCAGCATGTAGTAGTATAGTATAGTAAACCTACACAACCTGGAATCTCAGACAAAATAATTCTTTAATTTTCGGATTCTATGGAAAAAACTACATAAGAAAGTGTTAATGACACTTTTGATATCGATGCGTAAAGTAGTGAAAATTTGGAGTTTGTAGTTTTTAAAGCTCATTCGATACTAACGCAAGCAGTTAATGTTCGCGAATACTTGTTTCAGATGAATCTGAAAGGCGTATCTATTTTCTGAGCATCGAAATTACTCTCTTAGCTGTATTTTGGGTAGGGTTGTTCTCATTTAAAAGGAAATTAAAACTTATAGTTGTCAGAAATTCGTTAAGTGTTTATTTTCAGTATTCTAAAAAACGGCTGAATCTTAGGTGAAAACGACAAACGCTGGCTCCTAAATGCACGACTGATTCCAATGCGTATGCTCAAAGTATCGACACATGGGGCGACCCCCACCGCTACATACGTATTTCAATGGCAATCGCAAACGAGCCTTCATTTGTTCCTCCGATGCTGTCGAGTGTAGTCATTGATACGTATCTTTCCTTTATTCTTTTTTTTCTTTTTTTTTTTTTACTATTTCAGATATTTGTGTTCAGTATCGCTTACACTAATATGGCTACGCATTGCAGCCTGTGTCTTTTCGAAAATAAAAGTAAAAAACCGGTCATCGTATGACTATTGGAAATGGCACATTTACAGAAACAGCTGTTACTATATTGCACCGTGCTCATGACGTTTGTTCTTTTACGTCTAATGAGTGGGTTGCATTCTTTGATGTCCTGCGAGAAAACTATGTTGTTACTCATTGGGAAGAATTTACAGATTTAAAAAAACTAACGTCAAAAACTGTTTCGCGATCACTGGGTATACAAAAGATGAGTTTCACAGAATCTTATTCAAAATGACAAGCCTCTGGAAATCTTCAGAGCGTTCCCATTCGCAAGTTCTCGCAGTTTACATAAATAAATTACGTTATGGAACTTCAGACGAGAAACTTGTCTCAGATTTTCACCTACCATCTCGTAATGTGTTACATTCATGTATCCTTGAATGTCGTCAGGCTGTAAAACGAGATCTATTTCCGGTCATTGATGTTAAAAATGTATCAAAAGAATTGATTTACGAACATAACGGATTAATGGCTCCGGCATTGTACGATGATCCGATTCTAACAATGTCAAAAGATAGCAGCAAGAAGAAAGTGATGTATCTTGCGTTAGATACAATGACAAATAGGAAGTTGTTATATTTGGCGACCGAGGTTTTCGTGATACAGTTCATCGCGGTACCTAAACTAAACATGGAGTTCATTTTTTCACGCCTGACCTTGATTATTCGTCGACCATTTTGCCGAAGTTACGCGAAAACGAATCGCACTTTGTTACAAAATTGCGTCGAATTATAGAGCAAGTAACTGTAGTTTTGAAAATTCACTTACGCTACATAGCAAATGTCGTTCCAAGCAAAAGTATGAGACATCTCAATATTGATTTTCTAGCTGGTGTAGCCTTTTATAATACCGTCTTCAAACCTATTACATGTGACAAAGGCGATGCACTTGAGATTGCTGGTGAAATGAAAAAAGACGAACTCTAGACAATATTTTTGTAGAAAAATCGAATCAACTGGATTGAAAAAAGCGATTTGGGACAAGATAGAAGCGAAGTATGTTGACGAATTTCCCATGTTCCATTCACGCCATCGTACTTATCGTACTTATGTTTGGTATGACATTAACGAACATGGACGCGAAGCAATTAAAAGATGGTTCTGCACCTGCAAAGTGGGATATAGAACAGTAGGTTTGTTTTTCCCATGTTGCAGGAATTATTGTTTACTTGGGTAACGAAATTCACGTTGGGATAATAGATGGCAACGAATTCGAACTCGAAATAGAAGATGTGGGTGTAGACTTGGGCGATAATGATGGCACTAGTTGTTCGTCCAAAGAGTAATTTCAATGCCCAGCAACTAGGTAAGCATTTAAAATGCATCTGAAATAAATACTCGCGAACATTAACTGCTTGCATCAATATCAGATGAGCTTCATGAAATTACAAACTCCAAATTTTCATTACTTTCCGCCCCGATATCAAAAGTGTCACTGACACGTTCTTATGTAGTTTTTTTCCGTAGAATCCGAAAATTAAGGAATTGTTTTAAAGTGCTTGAAAAGATCTTTCATTAGAAAAAAAAACAAAGAAGAACGAAATATGTTTAGTATTTTTCGAGAAAAATTATTTTGAAAAATAAAATTTCCTTACATACCTCAAAAACTACTCATCTCCAAAATTTCAGGTTGTGCAGGTTTACTATACTATAGTACCCCCACATGTTTCTGATACTGAAATTGCCTCAGGGTCCAGAACCCCTCTCTTTATTGACCATAGCCCTTTACCAAAAGACAGCAAGAAACGGTTATAGTCCAGGCGCCTTGTAAAAAAAGGCTCATTTGGGGAAATAAATACTACCTGAAAGTTGACTTCGGATTCTTGTAGTGCTAGCATGTAGAAGAAAAGCCTATATGTTTGCGACCACGGCGTCAGAAGCACCGTGTGTGTGTACACAATGTTTAAAGATAGCAAAAACTAGTTTTTTATTCATTGCAACTAATCTATGTCTGTCAGAATAGAAGTGTAATTGAAAAATGTAGGCCTTACAAGTAACTACAAAAAGGCGTGTCGTACATTAAGATTTGTTCTTTTTTTTACTTAAAAAAAATTAAAACCTCCCGAAAGTGCCTTTTCCTGAACATGCAATTATTACTGCAATAATTAATTAACAAGTTTCAAACTTTCAGTAAATATGTCCCTCATCGCCTTTAAGAAGTGTGCCAAACTTCAGCCACACTTAGCGGCAAAACGATTTTTCATTATGAAATTGCACAAAAATGGGTACAAAAAGAGAGTATATTTTTTCGTCAGAAACAAACAGAATAACTTTGTCAATTTTCACTTAATGGAATCGGGAAGGAATTCATTCGATAAGGGCTGTTGTTCTACACATTTAAAAAAAATATGTAGTTGCAGGGGGGGGGGACGCGGAGGTAGATAATTTTTTCCAAAAATTACTGCTACTGCAATTTTCAACCTACAGAGCTGAAATTTACATCAAATACAGAATGAGACCTGTACTATTTGTTATTAAATTTCCAAGGCAATGCATTATTATACTGTTGTTAATAATGGTGACCGATTTATGGGAGAAGGATCGACGTGCTCTGTGGCGGTGGAGTGGGGGAAACAGCTGGTCGGGCGCTCGCGCCAGAATTGAATTCACGCGTTCAAATTGAAAAAAGTTTGTATATCTCCGCAACCAATTGATTTATATTCTTACATTTTACCAACAATTTATTGTTTCTTGTATTGAGTGTAAAATGTAGCTTATTGTTTACAACAAACACATGTAATAATTTACCCTAGAAAAATTGTCTGGGAAAATTCTCAAAATGTTGTCTACAAACCAAACGGAATTTATGTTTCTTCTTTTTTAATCTGAAAAAATAAAGTTATCATGCGGAAAAAAGTGCTTCAGATATTATTTTTATACAATTTCATTTATTTACATCAATTTAGTCAATTTCAGAGTTTTCAAAAATCCACTATAAACTTCCTTCGACCGTTTTTATATTAACGGATCATCTTGTATCTCTTGTGAAGAATTACACGTAAATACTGAGGGTGCTGCTTAGCAACATTCGTTTAGAACTTACTACCAGATTTATCAATAGCTTGGAAATGCAAAGGAAGCAACTCAGTGGGGTTGGAAACTGTCCATAAATGGTTTGGTTCCAGTTCTCAGCAGCGTTCAATGGTCTGGAAGTCGTCTAAGTATATTTTAAAATTCCAATAAAATAATTTGTAATAAATATAATGTATCATTTTAGTAATATTTTACCTACACTAGATGTTCCGTTATTATAAAAATGGTCGAAGAAAGTTTCTAGGGGATTTTTGAAAACTCTGAAATCGATTGAATTGATGTAAATAAATGAAACTGTATGGAAATAATATTTGCAGCACTTTTTTCCCGCATAATAACTTTATTTTTTCAGATTAAAAATAAGTAACAAATTTTGTTTGGTTTGCAGACAACATTTTGAGAGTTTTCCAAACTTTGTTTTCTAGGGTAATTTATTACATGTATTTGCTGTAAAAAATAAGGTACATTTTACACTCAATGCAATAAACAATAAATTGTTGGTAAAATGTAAGAAGATAAATAAAATAGTTGTGAATTGCTGACACAAGATATGATTTTTTTGACCATTTTTAAACAGATTTGTAATCAGCACTGAAAGCTAGCCTAAATTTATAAAAAAAACATCTTAATAGGTCAGTGGGTTGAGGAGATATACAAACTTTTTTCAATTTGAACGCGTGAATTCAATTCTGGCGCGAGCGCCCGACCAGCTGTTTCCCCCACTCCACCGCTACAGAGCACGTCGATCCTTCTCCCATAAATCGGTCACCATTATTAACAACAAAATAAAAATACATTGCCTTGAAAATTTAACAACAAATAGTACAGGTCTCATTCTGTATTTGATGTAAATTCCAGCTCTGTAGGTTAAATATTGCATTAGCAGTAATTTTGGAGAAAAAAAACATTACCCCCCCCCCTTCTGCAAAACATTTTTTTTTAATGTGTAGAAAAAGAGCACTTATCGACTGAACTTCATCCCGATTCTATTGAGTGAAAATTGACAAATTTATTCTACTTGTTTATGACGAAAAAACATACCCTCTTTTTGTATCCATTTTATGTAATTTAATAATGAAAAATCGTTTTGCCGCTAAGTGTACTTGATGGCACAACTGCGGTAGAGGACAATAACCCACTTTTTTTGAGGTCCTATCGGCCAAATCTGTAGAAATTCCGTTGAAAAAAGTACATTTTTTAATAACAAATGAGTTGTTATGAAAACCAATTATTATTTTGGCCTAAAGTTTGGTACACTTCTTACGGGTGATAAGGGACATATTTTGTGAAAGTTTAAAACTCGTTGATTAATTATTGCAATAATAATTGCATATTTAAAAAGAGGCACTTTCGGACGGTTTTAATTTTTTTCCAAGTAAACTAATGAAGAAATCTTAATGTACGATACGTCATTTGGTAGATATTTGTGAGACCTACATTTTTTAACTAAACTTTTTTCTTGACAGACATATAGGTTAGTTGCAATAAACAAAAAACCTGTTCTTGCAATTTTCGGCCATTGTTTATACACACAGTGCTTCCGACGCCGTGGTCGCAAAAATATAGGCTTTTCTTCTACATGCCAGCACTACAAGAATCCGAAGTCAAATTTGACGTAGCATTTATGTCCCCAAATTTGACAGGGCGCCTGGACTATTAGTGATTGTTATGATTGGACGCAGGGGCTGTTGGGCGGGGCGAAGCATGATTTGCAAGACAAATACACGGAAGAATACGTTAAGGGCACAGACCATTTGGTGCGAGTTAAGGAAAGCGACTTGATGATTAAGCCGGTTGAGGACGTAGCCTTGACGGCTTTCATTTGCGGACTCCTGGAGGAAATGGCGACCTTTGTGTACAAGAATCGTCTAAAGGACTTAGCGGAAGCATATGAGCACAACAACCTACCTTGAACGAGACAAACAAAACGGATAAAGCGGAATTAGCCAGACCTCCAAGCCCTTGGACTCAACATAAGGAACGGTTTTTTAGCCATGAGGAAAAAGGTATACTCAAGTTGCTTGGCACCAAGAATGCGATATACCTCTGGTTATCCTTGAGCGCCTTTTCTATACCGTGGATGCCTTTTCCCATGTCCATATTACCTGTACATGCCGTACACTGATTTTGATACAAAGAAAAAGGACGCAAATTTGTCACCGTCAACGACGCTCGTGCCTTCTGGCAGCATGGATCAGAAAAATTTAAACTTCAATCTAGCTCGTCAGCAGGACGCCCCGACGAGCTCTAAGCCTCAGGCGCGTCGGCGAACTGTGAAAAGTCTGGAAAACTCCACAGGGTATTCCGAACCTGGAACCAACTAGAATATTCCCCGGAAGTCATGCTGATTGCCACGGAATTTCGCAATCCAAAGGCATCCTTTCTGGTCGATCCACAATCAGGGATCAATCTGATAAAACTTCAAACGTTACAAGAAAAAATCGTGATTCCACCGAACAAACTTACTATAATGTATGGAATAACAGAGCACGGTGTTAAGACTCTAGACACAATCGAAATTTTTGTTTTCAAGGGTTCCGGCAGAATTCCTTGTGGTGAGAAATAATTTCCCTATCTCTACAGATGTAATTCTGGGCAAACTCTACCTCCGACAGAAACAAGTCGAAATGTCTTTTAGACATAACACTATTATTATAGTCTTCGACCTAGTAACATCAATTGCGATTGTCGACGAAGAATCCAAGGAAGCAAAAAGAAGGTTGAAATAGGAAATTAAACCGTTTGCTTGCATATTAGGGATTCAACCAAGAATTCGTCAAGCAATCGCGCTAGGTGTATCAAAACCAGAAGTACGAGAGGGTTACTTACCCAGTATCAACACCCCGGACGGAATATATATAGGCCAAGTCGCAGTCACCAGCTAAAACGCGAAGTGTCATGTATTAGCGATCAACACTACTAAAGAGGTAGTAGACCCAGCTCACCCCCTCTGGAAATCATCCCCTTTGAATACTATAAGATTCAAGGGAGGCATCTTCCGATTCAGAGCCAACAAAAACGGATGAAGACACAGTCACGAATGAGCAAAACCGCACGGAGCGAGTGTTTAACAGTGTACACCTCTCCCAATTAAATCATGAAGAAAAAGATTGGGCAAGTGGATATCATGAAGTGGAAATGCACCACGACGGTCGAGCAAAAACGGCTTTCTCCAATCATCAAGGGCATTTCAAGTACTCCGAATGCCCATGGGCATAAAAAATGCCCGGTAACCTTTCAACGACTAATGGACTAAGTATTGAAGGGAATGCATGTCACGGAGGCCTTAATATATCTTGACGACGTAGTACTGTTCTCAGAAACGCTTGAGGAACACCATACGAAGGCGAAACGCCTTTTCGCACGCTTAAGGCAAGCAAATCTAAAGTTGCAGCCAGATAAATGCGACATTTTTCGAAAAGAGGTGGTATATCTAGGCCACATAATTGGACGGGATAGGGTCAAACGTAACCCCTCCAGGATAATATATAAAAAATTTCCCCACCCCTTGCAAGGTAAGGGTCGTCCGTCAATTCTTGGAGCTGCCAGGTTATTGAAGTCGGATTATTAAAGACTGAGCCAAGCTAGCCAAGCCCTTAAATGATCTCCTCAAGAAAGATATTGAATGGAAATGGGAAAAAGAGCATCAGCAAAGTTTTGATAAAATCCGAAACTACCTTTCTCGAAAGCCTATCCTTTAATACCCTGATTTCGAAAAGGAGTTTAAACTCACTACAGATGCCTCAGAGTACGCTGTGGGAGCCATTCTATCACAGGAAAAGGACGGGATGGACATGCCTGTCGCTTATTATTCAAAAGCAATGAGCGCTTGTGAAATAAGCTACGATAGGAAGGAAAAGGACTGTCTCACGGTACTGTATGGAGTACAACATTTTCTGCCCTACCTTTACGGAAGGAAATTTATATTAGCATGTGATCATCAGCCGTTTGACTGGATGCTCTATGTTGAGGACCCGGGCGCCAGACTTCTTAAGTGGCGAATGAAATTGAAAAACTATGACTTCAGTTTCTAATACAAGAAAGGGAAATTAAATCGCTGGGTACAGGCCCTGTCTCAAAATCCAGGGCTCGATGAGCAATCAATTTCCATGTCAGATACGTCGGAATGAGATGAAAATTGCGAAAATCCTATGCTAAACGATCAGGAAAAAGTAAGCCTTTCGACGATGACGCTGTATCCGGAGTCAACCCCACTCAAGTCTTGCCTATACACACGCGTTCCTCAACAATAATGAGAAAGATGAAGGAATCCAGTCCAAGAAAATCACCCTCCACCGAGCGAAAGGATCCACATCCCCTCGCGGCAGTTAAGAAAAAGCCAACCATCGTGAGTTCTAGCCAGTTCAAACATATCAAACCAAACCAGCTAATCTGCCCGAAACATCCGCAATCACAATTAGCAATAGCTCAGAAGAAAGTACTAGACCCCGGAAGGGCGAAAGCTCTCTCCCCTAGTGAAGAGTCTTCTTGATCCGAATCCCCCAAAAGCTTCATGGATATCTCATGTTTCTCATTGGCAGCGCAACCATCTGAATGCCTAGGAAGAAAATGGCTGGGAAACTATGACACAAAAGCCGCCCGTTGTCAACAAAGCCGAATTCTTAGAGCTTTAATATATATATATATTAAATAGGAATCTGTATTGTCATCGGAGATAGTAATTATCGATCCGTTGAGAAATCCAATCACACATACTGTGAATAATGGAAATCTACATTATCGACCAAACTTAAATCCTCTAATACAGAAAAATTATTTTCGTCATACAGACTAGATGGAGGTATAAATTGAAATTTGTTAAATTCAAATTTATTCAGAAGAAAAGGATCTCTCTTCTCTCGCTCCAGTGGGATTCGAACACCAGATCAACTGATTTTCGGTCAGGTGCTCTAACCAATTGAGCTTAAATTGAGCGCTTACCAATTGAACAAAATTTGCTTATATCACACATAATTCTTTGCTTCATGGCCAACGAAAGCATTAGTTCGCCCATTTTTTGTTAATGGGAACTCCAAGATCTATAAGTTCTCCAATTTGAATAGGTACTGTATGGTTTCCGTTGCATTGGTTTACTTGAACAAAATGGTCCATTCGATGCATTAAACGAACATAATTATAGTCGTCTATTAGAGCAAGGATTCTACCGCCCATTGTTTCTAATAATGTCGGAAGAGTTCTGGTATGTATGGTTATTTTAACCGAAACGTCGTTGTTTGGTCCTGTCATATAGAAAATACCATATCCAATAGGAATATTCTTAGCAGCACGTACAAGTGTGACCGCGGGTCGTGTTGGTGCACTCATTTCTGTAAGATGAAATAGAAATGGATGTATTTTAGTACATCAAATGTTGAATATGCAAATGCCGCTTTTTTTTGTCTTCGAGAAATTAAATGCCGTTCATTCAGTTTCAGTGAAATCATCTGTCCCGGAGATTTGCAATAAAAAGATACGTTATGGAATTTCCCCAATTTCACTTGTTTTTGCAATATCTTTTTATGAAATGGATATATAGAATTTAAGTTGCAGTTATTAGACACACATTTCGTTTAGATTTCGTATCATTATAGGGCGAAAATGTTTTCAATTTTTTATTATAACAATTTGAAGAACAAAGTTAGATTACAGTTATACTTTCCACGGCAGTTAGTGTCTTTTTCATAAAATTACTTTATTTTCAATTATTGAAACACAAAAAATCATCATAATTTATTCCGAATTCAACAATTTTAGTATTATTGCTAACTTTAACTTTCTCGAGTTTAACTAAGAAAATTTATTCAAAAAAATATTGAAACAAATATTCCGGGAAAAATATTTTTTTTTCATATTTACTAAAATCAAGAAGACTAACTTGATCATTAATTATTTTTTCAAAAGCTGATATTTATATTAATTTTTTTATCGAATGAAACTGTATTCATACTGAAAATTCGCCACATAATATTTACGCTAATAGAACAAAATTTAGGCATTTAAAAAATTGTAAAACTCTCAATAACTCTGCGCCTGCGAGGTCAAAAATGACATACAGAAAATTATTTGAAAAATCACGGTCGATCCAATTTGAGATTAGTGTCATTAAACCCTTTGACCTAAATTCAGCACCACTTAAGCTCGAGAGTGGGTGTTTTTCGTCTTTAAATGGTGATTTCGATTTTACAGAATTTTTTGAATTTCGCGATTGCTTTAACATGCATTTATATTAATAATTAGTTTGGAATTCGACTATGAATTGATTGAAAACTACTAATTATCAGAAGAAATGCTTACGGAAACAATTGTTAAAATACCTTGAATTATTCCAAATAGTAGTTTTCTAATAAGTCTACTAATTAAATTAACATACTGAAACTTAACCCATTAATGACGAAGAACTCCAATTTTTTTATTCATTTTCAAGCCCCATTATTAAAATTAAGGAGTGGGAACTTTTGCACCAAAACCATGTTCCCTACTATTTTCGGGTATACTCTTTCAGAATTTGAGCTCAAAATTGAAAGTGGTAGTACAGAGGTTTTTGGGGTCGCTCAATCCGAATCTAGTATCAGATTTTCGAAATTCAAGATGACGGATCCAACATGGCAGCCAAAATTTTGAAAAATGTTTGGAACTGTATGAAATTGTCCGTATATATGTTTTTGGGGTTGCTGAATCCAAATCTAGTGTCAGATTTTCGAAATTCAATAGATGGCGGATCCAATATGACACGAGATTCGGATTCAGTGAATTCAAAAAACTATGTACAGCTACTTTCACCAATACTCGTTGGAATCTGACTGAAGCGTCCACACACCTATATTTTTTCCAAATTTTCAAGTGAAAAATCACCATTTTTTAAAAGTGATAACGACTTTTATGATGAAAACCAAAAGTATACTGTCAAACTGCACGATTTTTGTGCACCGATAGTTGAAGAAAGTGTAAAGTTTTCTCGCGATTTCAGTGTGAAAAAAAACACGAAAAAAATGTTTACTCAAAAGTTTTATATTTTTGACATAAAAGCCGCCATATTTAATTTTCTTGAGGAGATATTTCAATTCAGGGGGGATCTAAATAAAACTTTTGGTTAATTCAAGCAAATGTGTGTTGCTCCATCCAAGAGAATATTTTAGTTATTTCAAGTAAGTATTTTTGCTCGTCTAAGAAAATATTTTGGTTGATTTTATCAAAACTTGTAGTTCATCTAACCATAAAGGACCCATCACAATTTACATTGTAAATGGGTTATCATGGAATTCTGTCATCTTGTATGAATTATTTAGTTGTTAATTTATCTACTAAATATCATAAGACAATTTCGCGTCAAGGCATTTGCAATATAAATTGTGCAGTGTGCTTTGTTTATTTGATTCACAAAATCGTTCTCCTGTTTTATAAAAAATTTAATCTCGCAATCTTATAGGTAATCCAACAGATTGAAGTAATCTTGCGTATTTTCACGTAATCACTTAATCCCAATCGATTCTGTTTCCGAATCAATTATTTTGATAAGGATCACCGAGATGCGAACACAAAGGGATTATATTTTTATGTTTTTTTTTTGCGACGCTACGAACACTCGCATGTGGATTGTCATGTTGAATTGGAGTATACGCAATCGTACCAAGTCCGTGCGTCCGTGACTTTTAATATTATTATATCATTAAGCCGTTTCCCTTTCGGGGTAGGCGTGAATTGCTCGGTGGTAAAGTAGTGATGTGTGAAATGTTAAATGTATTTTTGCTAGATGTGTAAATCAGTTTTTAAAAGATATTTCTGTTTCCCAACACTGTGGGCCAAGAAAGCTTTAACGTACTTCGCCTAAATTCTTAAATACGTATATGTTTTTTTAATAGTTCAAGATGTTTATATTTCTCCAAGTTGTGAACCAACATTTTTTTTATAAATCTATATTTCACATAGACTTATAAAATTCGCAGACCCTGATTGTTTACGGTTTAGAGAGTCCCGATTCATCACAGAGGCCATTGAGGGTATCCCCGACACTGTTGATAAAGCGGGACTGCAGTGTACAAAAAATTCCGTGATTTCAGTGAATTCCATTAATTCCGCGAATTCATTGTATTCCGTGAACTCTATCAATTCAGTGAATTCCATCAATTCCGTGAATTCCATAAATATCGTGAATTCCTTTAATTCCGCGAATTCCATGAATTCATTAAATGCAGAAGAGATGAAAATTTGTAATGTAGTATTTTTCGACATCCTAAAAAACATACTAAGTTTGCTAACACCCCCCTCCCCCCATTTAAGCCACGCCGCTATTTTAAAAAATGGCACCGAAAATCCGTGTTTCATCAAATACCTCCTGTTTAATGCATCCTAGAAGAAAAAAGGCTAGACAAAAAGAATAGCGGATGAAATTTGTTACAACTTCTCTTTGAAACATTTTTTTGTTAAATAAGTATTTGCAGAGTTACGTGCAGTGTATGTATGAAGACTGTGTAAATGTCCGATTATCACCTGAAATTGAAGTTATTATCTTCCGCGGAGTCGCTCAAAATCTCTACGACGTTTGCGCAGTCTTGCCCGTTGCACTTCATGCAAATGGCGGAACATTTCAGCCCTCCCTTGCTGCAACTACATCCTAAGCCGCATTCTTTTTTGCATTTGCAGGAGATGAATTTGAGCAATCGCATTGCTCAACTTCACTTTGTTTACACAAGCGACTTACGAATTTCACGACCTCGTTAACACAAACAATCGCATTGATTATGTTAACAAAGTTGATGGTTCATCAATACTCTTGCGACGCAATGATGCCGCAATCATCCTTCCATAAGTGTAAGTTGTTCTGTATAAATCGTGCACGATAATTGATTGGACAGTTTTCAATCATCTTTCAGCTTTAACGTCATTTCTTTCATCACTTGCTTCTCAAATGCATTCACACCCTTCTGTTACACAGTTGCAATATCACCGTTTTTGAACGATTCTTCATATATAAAACATGTTTTCTCTGCCTCAGACATGTTTGTAAAATGCAGAACACATAGCACAGAACCCGAAAAGCGGAATACCCAAAACAAAATGTAAAAAGACACGGAACGAAAAGGTACACAAAGCGCGGAATACTCCAAACAAAAAATGTAAACGAACAAAGAACGAAGATTAAATGCACATAAAATATTCAACTCATAATTTTTATTTTAATAAACATGTATGTAAAAGCAAAGTATTACTGTAAGACAGGAGTCAGGTATTACAATAAAACTTACAAAAAACAGTCTCGGGTGGTACTAAAATGGGACCACTGGTGGGAATCCAGATTCTTTTGTTTTACATTGAAAATAACAGCATGAAGTTATCCTATTGAAAAACAGGTGATGAAACAAATGATAGCATAAAAAATAGATCTCTAGTTTTTACAGTGAACATTTAACAATAACAATCATTATTACTATTATTAATAAAACAACTATTAATATTCCCCATCAGGATTTGGTCTAATGCAGAAACCATAAGAAAAAAATGCACCATTTACTTAACCTCATGCACGGAGAAAAATTGCTAGTCAGCCTGAACATCTAGACTCTAGAGTGTCAGACTGACTATATTTCAGTGTTAGCTATGGGATAGCCCCCTAGATGGTGTAGCGTACCATCCGTGGAGTGTCAAAATTTGACGGTTAGCTAGTTATATCCCAGAGTGTAAAGTTGACGATCCTGGAGTTTAAACCTGATTATCTCAGGAATTTTAGTTTGATTATTTTGGAGTGTTAACTTAATCATATCAGAGGATCAACTTTATTATATTTAGTCCTTCTTCTACCTACATATATATTCCTTAGAGTAAGAGAGACGAGATACGGAAATTAAATTAATAACTGAAACCTGAACAACATGAAAATTGATATGAAATCAATCAATTCTGAAAGCATCTTTATTATTTTTGAAAAGTAGGATGCCTGAGATATGATTGTATATTTATGAAAACTTTGACACTATATTATTTTGAGCACGAGATGCTAAGGGAACGGCGTCACTGCACTGAATTAAAACATTAACACGGGAAAATTCAGAGAACAATATAAATACGCTTTAAAATTCTCGCAAGTCTTGTTTCTTCATCAACGAATTGCGAAATTTTGAGCACGTTTTCGGTCGAAAATCTTGAGAATACGCACTAATTAATGAGTGACGCCTTTGTCCTTAATCCCTCGGAAGTATCGAATTTGACGTTCCAAATCAGAACGGAAACCACTCAACCCACTGTCCAATATGTTTACCACATTGTATTAACTCTCCACACATGTGAAGTATCAACAGGTGGCTTAAACTAATTAAAAATGTCGTAAAACACGGCGAACGTGACACCGAACGTCAGTCGCTCCAAAAATGCGTTTCGGGTGTCGGGTGTGTTCGCTAGGAGTTCGGTAGAGGTTGCGACACAGCCACTTCTGTTTGACATTCTGGAGTGTCGATTTGACTATACTGATAGTGAGTCTAAATCACCTGTGGATATTCAAACAGACTAGAAAATTATGCTCCGTCTGACTATGAAGAAAAAATTGTGGATGGTACTTTAGACTATCTAGAAGATCAAACTGACTATCTAAATTTTGACACTTCTAGTTTGACTATCCACTTTCTCCGTGTGGGTAGTGTGGAAACGAGTATAGTTATCAATAATAATAATTATTGCGATTATTATAAAAACAACAATAATAATAATAATAGTTTAATATAATATTAATAATAATGCTAACAATTAATAATTAGCTGATAATAACTTCAATTTTAGGTGATAATAGGGCATTTATGCAGACTTTATATATACACGACACTTAACATTGAACTTAACTCTAAAAGTATTTATTTTACAAAAAAGAATTTTAACAAAAATTGTAGCAAATTTCATCCGCTATAATTTTTGTTTGAACTTTTTTTTCTAGAATGCAGGAAACAGGAGATATTTGATAAAATACGGGTTTTGGGCGCCATTTATGTTACAAATACCACTATATTACAAATTTTCATTTCTTCTGCATTTTTTTCCAGGTAAATACCTTTTAAACGCCCTGCGCTGCCTGGCTTATAAACGCTACAATACATTTATTGGAATGCTCGACGGTGATTTCACGATTTACAAAACTTACAATATATGTATTGCAATTTCGTCATTCCAATATCGTGTTTGCACTTTTACCTTACGCTTCTTTTGTAGAAGTGTTGGAGAATTCCAAGCATTTTTAACAGTATAGAAAATTTCGCATTTCTTACACACTTTAACCGAGCGCGTAGCACGAGACGCGTTATGAGAATGTATTCGTGAACGCCGAAGGAGTTTAAAAGGAAATTCAAACTGATCGAATTTCAATTTCCAATGGCTTGACCTTTAAGATTAAAAGGTCTATGCATAGTAGGCTGGGGCGAAAACCCAACATTGTGCGTACAGGAAAAGCCTGGGTGCGGAAAAGTGGCCCAATCCAATCCGAAACTCAGCGCACTTCGAAATTTTGAAATCGGATAATATCTTCAGTCTGTTCTTTGTGGGTGAGCGCTTTTTCTTAAAAGCCTTAAACATTGAGAAAATCTTTGAGAAAAGTCTTTCATCAACATTTGCAATTATTTAGGTAAACTATAGTGCTTACTGTAGTACCGCGAACCATTAAATGTAAGAAAATGATTTACTTCATTTATAATTGTCGAAGTATCACTTGTAATTTACTTGATAATAGTATGATAGTACCTAGTCATATTAGTATGTAATAATCATAAATTCACGAAATAATAATAAATGAATAAACAAATAAGGGGTCATCCACGAATTACGTGGGGTGATTTTCTAAAATTTGCAACCCCCTCTCCCCTCATGCAGGATACCGTGAGATTTTCTGACCCACTCCCCCCTCCACATTTTGCTAACATTTTATAAACTTAGGGAACGAAATTACATATAAAATATAAACTCCGTTAATTAAATAAACGTGGAAGCTTAATGAAATTAGTTTTAGAAAATTAAATTTGTTAATAACAATGAGTATTTTGTTACAATTTGTAGTGCAATTTAGTACAATCTTATAATATCTTATAATGCGTAGTCCGACACACTGTTATTAGAATTCAATAAGAAAATCCAACTATTTTTGGTTGAAAGTTCATTCAGTCTTTTTTTTCTTGAAAATTCTCCAATTTGATTGAAATTTTTGTTCCTTCTCAACTAAAAAATTTTGCTTTGGTTGAAAATTCAACTATTTTGTGGAACATTCGTCTTTTTGGTTTGAAACTTCTTTTTTTTTGTATAAATGTAACGGTCTGGTTAAAAATGGATCTGCTTAGACAAGAAATTAATTTGGTTGAAAATTCACATTTTCGGGTTAAAAATTCAACTGTTAGGTAGGAAATTCATATTTTCGACTCGAAAATTGAACAATATGGTAGACAATTCAATAATTTGATAGCAAGGTACACAAGTTGGTATCAAACTGATCTATTTGGTCGAAAGTTGAACTACTTTGTTAAAAAACTAATTTTTGTTGTTGAAAATTCATAATTTTAGTTAAAAATTCATTTCTTTGGTTCAAAATATAACTATCTTGTTGAAAATTCATTGCTTTTTTTGTTGACAATTAATTTTTTCACTGAAAATTTAACTATTACATTTTTTGTAGAAAATTTATCTTTGTTAGTTGAAAATCCATATTTTTTATTATAAAAAAAATCATCTTGGTTTAAAATTTAACTATATTTGTTTGAAAATTCTTTTTTTATATATGTAGAAAATCCATTTGTCTTTTTCGTATATAAATGCAACTGTTTGGTTGAAAATCATCTGTTTTAGTTGAGAATTCAAGTATTTTTTTGAAAAGTCATCTTTTTGGTTAAATTCAACTGTTTTTTATTTAAAATTAAAACCTTTCTTTGTTAAAATATCTATTACATGTTTCGTTAAAAATGAATCTTCTTAGGTTGAAAAACCAACTCTGGTTGAAAGTTGAACTACTTTCTTAAAAATTCATTTTTTTTATAAAGATTCATAATTTTAGTTGAAAATTCATCACGTTGGTTGAAAATTGAAATACTTTGTTGAAAATTAGTTATTTTTTGTTGTTCAAATTTATGTCTTTAAACAGAAAATTAACAATGTGGATGAAAATTCAACTGTTTGGTTGAAAATTGACTTTTTTGTGGAAATTTTATATTTTCTGATTTAAAATTCACTTGTTTGGAAATATCATCTTTTCGGTTGAAAATTCAATTATTTGGTTAAAAATTAAATTGTTTTGTATGAAGCTCATCTTTTTGTCTTGAAAATTAAAAATTGTGGTTGAATTTTCTTTCTTCATTGACTGGGAAATCTTTCCTAATTGAAAATTCAATTCTTGTTGAAAATTCGTCTTTTTATTTAAAAGTTGATCTCTTTTGGTAGAAATGTCATATTTTTTCAATTGAACTATTTTTTATTTAAAATAAAAATCTTTTTTTGGTTAAAATATCAACTATTGCATTTTTTGTTGAGAATTCATCTTGTTTGGTTGGAAATTCAACTACGTAATTTATGGACGGGCCCATAGATCAGATTACACCATTTAAAAGTTGAGCATTGAAAAACTTCATCAAGTTCAAAAAAAGAAATGTAAAATTAAATAATATCAAACTAGAAAATCTAAAAATTCCATGTCATAGGAGGGCTGTTTGATAAGTCAGTAGTGCATTTAAAGTTACTGCGCAAAAAAATTCAAAAAGTCACGGACTTATCAAACAGCCCTCGTAATCTGTCATAATAGAACAATAAACAATTTCAACATTAAGGTAATAATATATATTAAAAATAAAATAATTTTAAATTTAAAGCATTTCAAACTAACAATCTAAAGTTAGTTATTCGAAGTCAATCATAATTTTTATACTTGTATGAATTACAAGTAAGTATTATTAAATTCATGTGCAATTTATAATAATAATTTATCTTAATTTTAATGATTATTAATTATACGCGGTTAAAGTCGTGTCTCCCAGAATTTGGGAAACAAACAAAATTTAAAATACTAAAGTTTTTATTTTTTGTAACAGTGTAACCTGAAATTCGGAAAGAAAATAGAAAATGTTGGAGTCTACTTTGCTAGATAAGCACATTATACCAATTTATATTTATGAATTGATTTTAGGACTTTGAATGGAATTAACGTATACATATTTTTGTATATGTATGTGTATGTATTTTTCTGTGCATTTGTGTACGTATATGTCTCTATTTTTAATTGCAGGTATTATGTTTTGAATATTTAATTTGCATAAGTATTTTTAATTACACCTCGTAGTTTTCCTATAAATGATCCCTGATGAGGGGGCCAAAATTGGCCCCGAAACATGTTGGTTCCCTGGTAGTATAAAAAGGACGGTAGAAAGGAAAAAGTGAGAGGTTGGTTTTTGGTTGACTTTTTCTCTTTTTCTCCCTCTTTTTTCATTTGGTTATTCTTGTCTCTAATGAGCCGAAAAGTGAGATAGTTTGGAGTTCTGTTTTTTAATTGTGAATCTTTTTCATGCTCCTTTTGCATAGGATTGTTCATGATAAAATAGATTTCTTTTCGATCTTAATTTAAAAAATTATTATCATTTATTTATAAAGAAGCATATACCTTTTTTCTTTTTATAAATCTTTCAGCAAAAATCGTCTGTCATAGTGCGATATTGTCACACTAAATCTTTATTTTCCTAGAACAGAATAATTTTTTTGGATGAAAACTTTTTTATTCTTATTCAGCCAAAATTCTTGAATGATTTACTCGAAATTGGTTAGCATTTTTTAATCAAACTCATTTTCTCCCAATTTAGCAACTCAATATATCGGGACTAAGTTTTTATTTTTTGCGGCAACTGAAAATTGCACTGTTTATCGTGCTTCGCAACCAAGCCTGTTCCAATTGTAGGTTTCTGTCACTTTGAGATTGTAAACTCACACATTCGATTTCTTGGAACTGGACAATATTTTTCATTCATACTTTTTTGGCCTTTATTGAGAAACATTTCAGCTCGTGTGTAAACTGTGGTTATATCTTTAAATGGTGATTTCGATTTTACAGAATGTTATTTCGCTTTTATGAAAAATTCCGATTTTGTCGGTTATCTAGTTATTAGGGTGGATCGAAAATAACCAATTTCAGAAATCGCAAACAATACCATGCCTAAAATTAGTGCATTGGGACCACCATGAAGTGTACTGAATGTGGAATCGATCGATTTAAATCTAGGTAACGCGCGCGAGTAAAATAGGTTTAAAAATTCATTTTATGCAGAGTTTTTAAGTTTTTTTTTATTTCATTTTTTTTTACATTTTTGGGGTTGCCTAGAGTGTTCTCAATTTTTGCTAGATTTTAAGATACTATTCTGCGAAAGAGATAATCATGTTTTAATATACCCTTATTTTTAACTTTTATTTTTCGCCCCCATAAAAACATAAAAAAAATTTTTTTTTGGCATTTGAGGACTTTCTTGGGATCAAAATGAACTAAAAAAATCAAGATATATAGAGAATCAAAACTAGAAAAGCTGCAAATTTTTAAAATATTGAAATTTATGGATAATGGAATTATTTACTTGAATTTTTTTATTTCATTTTGATCCCAAGAAAGTCCTCAAATGCCAAAAAAAATTTGTTTGATGTTTTCATGGGCGCGAAAAATAAAAGTTAAAAATAAGGGTACATTAAAACATGATTATCACTTGCTGAATAGTATCTTAAAATCTGGCAAAAATGGAGAAGACTCTGGACAACCCCAAAAATGTAAAAAAACTGAAATAAAAAAAACCTTAAAACTCTGCATCAAATAAATTTTTTAAACCTATTTTGCTCGCGCGTGTTACCTATAGATTTACATCGATCGGTTTCACATTCAGTACACTTCATGGTGGTGCCAATGCACTACTTTTCGGCATGGTATTGTTTGCGATTTCTGAAATTGGTTATTTTCGACCCACCCTACTAATTATGCACTGCAACCCTTCATTTAAAGTCTTCTGATAATAGAAATGAGTATTAAGACGAAACATAATTGAAATTAACATATATTACATTGTTTTAACGATAGAGCAATAAGATTATTCGTACCTATTCATGGTCAGCTGTAAACTGTTCAACAAATAATTTTTCAAAGATATAATAATAATAATAACAAATAATAATAAAATATAATAATAAGAGCAATAATAAAATATATAATAATGAAGTACTTAGGGGAAGGAGTTTATAAATATTTGAAACTATAATTGCATTTAATGGTCAATTTAATAAAATTTGTCCTGATATGTATATTTTAATTATTCTAATTTCAAGTAATTAAATCAGGATCATTAGAATATATTTTTTAATAAATGTCTTTATTAAAGCCTACTGTTGAATTAATAGATACCTTAAAATTTCCATTTATAGTATATTTCTACAATTTGTTGAAAATAATTTATAAACTGTTTTTATGAAATTCAGACCTAAAAAGTATAATTTTGCACCAGTCACCAGTCTTAAAAGTACAAATACTCCTAACTCTGTCAACAAAAAATTTCATCAAGTCGGTGAAATACGTGTTGTCTCAAATCCTTTGTAAAACGACATATTTCTTGCAGAAACGATCCATTTCCCACTGGAAATGAATTCCTTCGGAAAATGCAAGAACACCGTTATTTCACCCAACCCGTCAATTATGTGGCTGCAAGATTACACCATGACTTCAACGTATTGTCGAAAGTGCCTAAATTGTCCCTAACTTTTAATAGCTGGTAATATGAGTTCTTTATGTGTCAAGAAAAAATAGTAATAAGCAGGTTTTCGACTTATTTAAAGTCTATAAAAATGTTTTCCATCGTTATGACCAAGTATTGTTACATATGTGCGTGTATCATCCACTAAAATTAGTATACAACTAAACCAGTCTATCGTAGTTAAAAGAAGAACAAATCCAGAATTAAAGGCAACTCGACTTTTTCATTAAGTAATAATAATAATGCTACAAATCCTTAGTAAAATGTCGTTCTGTCGAATAAAGCAAAAACAAATATTAGTAATAAGGAAAGAAACAAGAATTAGCTGTAACACATGAACGTAAACTATATTTTATTTGTACATGTTTTAGTTATTCTTGACTATATGACTATGTAAGTATTAAAAAATCACTGTACTTATTTTTTTAACGTTATTCGTCAACGTTAAACGTTTTTCAAATTTATTTATGATGTATTCCAGTTGTAGCGATTCGCCCCGCAATCCTTTGATTTAAGTTATTTGTGAATAACTTAAAAAAGAGGTCTCGCAAAAAACCTGATTAGGAAGGATTATATTCCCCTCCGGGAGGCTTCAATCGCCCATATAGTTTCGATATTGTGGAATTCCTTCTTTACGAGATACACCTGAAAGTTTAGGTGGTTTAACCTTTGATCGATGTGAGATGTTGAAATTTTTAGCAATATTAGGCTCATACAAATCAATGTATATTTATTTATTTATTCATATGGGCGATACAGTTTAGATATTGCATGATCTATTGAGCATATCTATTGATCTATTGAGTAAAAATTATTGTAGCTATTCGCCCCGGTTGACAGTATAGCTTCGTTAATTGATTCATTAAACTTATATTATAAAAAAAATAAATTGTTTCATCTAGTACATCAGCGATCTTATAGGTGTATGGGGTATATCTCATTAACCTAACATTTTACAAAACTTTAGGAAAAATCATAAACGCCTTTCTTGCCGTTTAGATTTTGCAATATGATGTATAATAAAATAGATGTCCATAAACTTAAATGGCAAAGAAGGCGTTTATGATTTTTTTTGTAAAGTGTGGTAAAGTGACAGGTGATTCATTCGAATTGCAGATACTGTGATTGAATTTGGGAATGGCAGTACTTGAATATTGAAGATGATTTTATTCATCATGTAACAGAATACTGCCAACGCGTAAGAGACATTCTACGAAGAATTTCTGTATAAGGATTGGGTTCGCTTGCGTGTTCAAGTTCATTATTTAAAGTGTGGGATCCCAGATCTCACATGAATTCGTAGTACTTATTGCTTACTATTGTGCGTGGTTTCTACAGTACATTTCGAAATATTTGAAAATTTCACTTTTTAATCTCGGAGATTCATTTTGATTAGATTCCCAAAGCAAGAGAGACCAGACTTATACATATTAGGGTGCACAGTGGGCCAGCAGGCTCGATTCCGTGGCCAAAAGTCCAATTTTTATACTTTGAATATTATATACAAGAATTGTGTCATTTTAATTATTGATAGTTAAGGCACCTATTTCGTAAATTATTTGTTATTCAATATAATCCTGTTCCGTTGACAGTTACACAAAATATAAAATTATTTTTTAGTTCAAATATTTCATATACTTATAGATCCAATATTAATTTTTAAATGTTTGCTTTCTGCTACTTATTCTTATACATACTGAAGTAAAAAAAAAACTCAATTTCGCTAAAAATCGCAAATAACGAAGTCAGCGTCTGAGCTCCAAAGGCCACACAGTGGGGCGTATATGGTATTTATTGTTCAAAACAGTCTACGGCTTTTAATTCGTAACGGATTTTGAAGTTTTTTTTCCGAAATGATTTGCATCACATTTCTATGAAAACTGCCGAAGCCGATTATTTTTTAGCTGTTTAAACAAAAATTATTAAAATAATTTGCTTAAATCTGTGAGTTACGGAAAAAGTGATTACGCCATTCGATTCTACGGAAAAAATTACATAATATTAATGTGTTGGACAATTTTCGTGTCCATTGAATTTATTTTGTAGTATAATTAAAAATTGCATATATGCCCTCTTTAGCATTTATTTTTAATACGTAAAAAATTATGTGGACAAAAAATGATCAAACACATAGACTTTATGTAATTTTTTCCGTAAAATCGAATGGCCTAGTCAGTTTTAGCGTAACTCACATACTTGAATCTATTGTTTAAAAATTTGAAAAACAGATTCTTTTTTATGTAAAATTTTCTTTTAATGAAATCTTCTCATCCTAATATTAACTTTTTTGTTATTTCTATTGGTGTTTCCATGGACCTTGAAGATTAAAAAATTGTTTATTAATTTTTAATTTATGACAAAACCGGGCCTCCTGGCTCACTATGCGGTTTCAAAAAAGCCGTTATTTTTTTCTAAAATTCCTCCCCTACAAATTGTTCCTTTTGATGTCAAAATGTCCCCTGAACACTACTAGAATTTAAAAAAATATTTGGGAGCCTCTGAAACCCCATTTTTGCAAAAGATTGCTTATTTTATTTTAAATGCTGTTTTTAATAAATTATTTTACTTTGGGATACACCTATTGTTTTATTTGTAGTGAAATACGTCACCCAGTTTTTAAACAGAAAACAAATATTTAGTCCATTTTTTCAAAAAAATTACTTATTTTATTTTAATTTCTGCTGTTAATGGATTCTTTTACTTTGGTTAACTGTACTCTAAAGTAAAATAATCTATTAACAGCGGCAATTACAAAACAAAAACAAAATTTTGTTTGCAAAATTAGGCTTGACAGACCCCTAAATATTTTTTTCAATTCTGCCAAAACTAAAGGGACAATTTGACGCCAACAGGAACAATTTGTAGAGGAACCTTAAAAAATCCTTTTTGGACCACCCTGATACCTGTATACCCACGACTAGAAAAAAATGGTATGATTTGATCACATTTTTTTCTAGGATCTTATTCAATCTACCAACATTTTTGTTGTCCAAGTGTTTGGTTTCATCTAAACAAATTTGAATTTATTTTAATAGTAAAATATGTTATTTATTACGGCACATTTTTTACTTCATTCACAAATTAGTTTAGTCATCATATCAAGTTTTTCGAAATTAGTTATTGTCTTATTTTGAAAATTTAATTGTTTAAAATTATCCTTTTTAAATATTCAAGTTCATATTCAGAGAAAATATTTCGTTGTCGATTTTATTATTTATCTTCAAGTAAAACTGGAACTGCTAACCAGAATTCTTCTTTATCAGCATCGAATTACTTTCAGCTTGAAGATTCAATATTCTGCCTGTAGGTAGCGCTTCGTCCTTACATCGTTACCGACAAAATATCTGTAACTATTTTTTAAATTAAAAATATACAAAATATTGCTGAACTTTTGTTATAATTATTAAATTTATTTGAAATTAAATTATATTTTTTAAATCAGTGCAGAATAAAAAAAAAAGATTTCTCATTTCATGGAGACCAATTCCGTTTCAAATCATTATACAAAAATAAAAATTCAAGAAAAGTCTAGTTTATTAGTGTCAACAATTTTTTATTCGTCGTGGAAACTATTGTTTTTTCAATTTATTCAAGAAAAATAAAAAAGTTTTGAAAATTTACAAAATGCCGGCAGTTTTTCTAAAATTATTGAAAATGGATTTTCTCAAAAGACCCACTTAAAATTATTTTTTTTGTTTAGATGTAGATGGTAATATGTTTTACATATTTCCTTCATTTCGACCCTAGCTAACCATTACTTCATATTGAAAAAAGTCAAAAGTTATGATTTTTTTTTTAAATAACTAACCAAAGGGAGAAAATGATTTTTGGTTAAAAATTTCACCAAAAAAAGTATTTTGCACTCTTTTGACATTTGACACCGCACTAGCTAACCGCCTTAGTTACAAAATGAATCATATAACGTTTCCCTTGCAAGTCTTTATCTCATTTATTATTTTGTACTGATCTTTTGTTTCTATCTTGAATCTATTTGCTATTTTTGACGCAGTTACTTTTCGTAAAACAAAACTCATTGAAAGGAATCAACCAATTTTAATATTTTTAGAGTTCGAAGTTAGGTAATTTTGTTTTGGATCTTTTATTATCTTTACTATATGATTTATATAGTAATTAAAGGTTGATTGTTGCGGTGGCAAATAATAAAGTGTGCAAACTACTTTTTTTTGTAAAATTTTCAACTAAACAACATTATCTTTTTCACGTTCTTTCATTTAGGGTAGTGATTTTCAAACAAAAAATGATACATTTTAATTTTTTTTTCAAAATTTTTTTTTTTTTTCAGTGGGAACAAGTTGTTGGATAGGAACGAAACTCACGGAATGTATAGTACATATTAATGACCATCTATCTCTAAAAAATCTAAATTTAAAAAAGTGGGGTTTTTGAGATCAATGGAAGGCACAAGAGTTCCCACGTCGAATATAAAAGTAAAATCTCAAATACCTTTATTTTTGCTCTAGTAGTATATATCCAAATACCTACCAAATCATTTTCACACATACACAGTAAAAACAGAAGTGAATTTTAGTTGCGGGTAATTTTCAAGTAGATAAGGTTGAATTTTTTCGCACCGAAACAAAACAAGTTTCAATAGATTTGACACGGTAACCATTTCCAATGTGGTGCGTAATTCTTAACACGTGAAGTTAATTTTTGTTACAGGTATAGATTACTCTGAAATCGCTTTAAGGCCATGTGAAGAGTGGGTCACGTGACCGGCTTCCTACCTCACCGACACTTTTTTATTTGTAAACTTATTTTCACACGAATAGCCACATCGAGTTGAAAATTTGGGATAATAAATAAGGCAAATTCATTTCTTTCGATGATAATTTTACAAATTTTCAAAAATTCGTTTTCCTTTTCTTAAAAATTGATCTTTTTAGTGTAAAATTGATATTTTTAGTTGAAAATTCAACTATGTGTTTGAAAATTGAATTTTTTTCAGAAAATTATTCTTTTTTGTTTGCAAATTCATTTATTTTGGTTGAAAATTTATTTCTTTAGTTAAAAATTTAACTACTTTTTTTTAATTTTTTGCTATAAATTAATTTTTTAGTTGAAAATTCATCTTTTTAGTTGAAAATTCATTAATTTCAGTTGAAAATTTAAGTATTTTGTTTAAACATTTTTTTTTGTCGAAAATTATTTTTTAATCTGAAAATTGAACTATTTCATTTTTGGTTACAATTTTTTTTTAGTTGCAAATTCATTTCTTTCAATGAAAATTTTACTATTTTTTTTTAATTTGTTTTTCTTAAAATTTGATCTTTTTAGTGGAAAAATTATCTTTTCACTTGAAAATTCAACCATGTGTTTGAAAATTGAGTTCTTGTAAGGAAATTATTCTTCTGGTTTCCAAATTAATTTATTTTTTACTGGAAATTCATTTCTTTGGTTAAAAATTTAACTACTTTGTTAAAAAGTAATTTTTTAATTGAAAATTCATCTTTTTGTTTGAAATTTAAGTATTTTGTTCAAACCTCTTTTTTTGGTTCAAAATTAATTTTTTAGTTGAAAATTTGATTATTTTGTTTAAACATTTTTTTTGGACCAAAACTATTTTTTAATCTGAAAATTGAACTACGTTATTTTTGGTTACAATTCTTTTTTAGTTGCAAATTCATTTCTTTTAATGAAAATTTTACTAATTTTTTTCAAATTCGTTTTCCTTTTCTTAAATATTGATCTTTTTAGTGGAAAAATTGATATTTTTAGTTAAAAATTCAAGTATGTGTTGGAAAATTAACTTTTTTTCAGAAAATTATTTTTGTTTGCAAATTTATATATTTTGGTTGAAAAATCATTTCTTTAGTTAAAAATTTAACTACTTTGTTAAAAAAATTTTTTGGTTGAAAATTAATATTTTAGTTCAAAATTGATCTTCTTAGTTCAAAATTAATTATTTTTTGTTGAAAATTTAAGTGTTTTGTTTAAACATCTTTTTTTTTTGGTCCAAAATTATTTTTTAAACTGAAAATTGAACTATTTCATTTTTGGTTACAATTTTTTTAGTTGCAAATTCATTTCTTTCGATGATAATTTCACAAATTTCTAAAAATTCGTTTTAGTTTTCTTGAAAATTGATCTTTTTAGTGGAAAATTGATATTTTTAGTTGAAAATTCAACTATGTGTTTTAAAATTGAATTTTTTCAAAAAATTATTCTTCTCGTTTGCGAATTCATTTATTTTGGCTGGAAATTCATTTCTTTAGTTAAAAATGTAACTAATTTAAAACAAAAAATTTTTGCTTAAAATTAATTTTTTAGTTGAAAATTCATCTTTTTAGTCTAAAAATTGAAGTATTTCATTTTTGGTTAAAATTTTTTTTTAGTTGCAAATTCATTTCTTTCTATGAAAATTTTACTAATTTTTTTCAAATTCGTTTTTCTTGTCTTAAAATTTGATCTTTTCAGTGAAAAAATTATCTTTTTAGTTGTAAATTCAACTATGTGTTTGAAAATTGACTTTTTCTAAGGAAATTATTCTTCTGGTTTCCAAATTAATTTATTTTTTATTGGAAATTCATTTCTTTGGTTAAAAATTCAACTACTTTGTTGAAAAAATTTTTTTTGTTAAAAAGTAATTTTTTAATTGAAATTTAAGCATTTTGTTCAAACCTCTTTTTTTTTATTCAAAATTATTTTTTTAACTGAAAATTGAACTATTTCATTTTGGTTACAAATTTATTTTTTTAGTTGCAAATTCATTTCATTCGATGAAAATTGAACTATTTTATTGAATTTTTGTTTTTATTGAAACTTAATTTTCGAACTTAAAAATTAAGTTTTTTTATTTAAAATTTGAATTTTTTTTTATTCTATTGAAAAAATTGCTTTTTATTAATTAATTTTTTTTAACAGAAAATGTAAATATTCCATTTTTAGTTAAAAATGTTTTTTTAGTTTAAAATGCACTTCTTTTGTTGTAAATTGAACTATATTGTTGGAAATTCAATTTTTTTTATCTGAAAATAATAAATTATTATTATTATTAAATTAATAAATATATATGAAATTTTTTCTATTCAAACTGAATGACTTACTCTTCAGCATTATTATACAAATAAACTATAAACTTTTATAAATAATTTCTATAAAAAAGCTATTTTCCATTTATTACATTTTATTTTTATAGGAGATAATTTTTTAATCGAAAGTTATTTATTGATATGACGCAATTAAAGAAGAACATATATATTTATTTAGGTTGAGAACGAGCATTTTATTCACAAAAATTTATCTAATTAAAAATATTCCTAAATTAAGGCCCTTTTTCATTGTAAGAATATTGCACATTTGGATAATTGCAAAATTCACAAAATCCGGGAGGTCCTGATACTCCTGGTTGCCCATGTGATCCAGGCTGACCTGAAAAATTAATTAATAATTTATTATTATATATTTTTATTATATTAACAAATATTTAATGTATAGTTTAAAAAATAAAATTTAAATTTATTCTTATTCTTATTCAAAATTATCATCATATTAATTATTACTATCAATTCTGTCACTTTTGGGTAGGTTAAAATTTTTTTTTTCTTTTTCTATTTTTTTTATTCTTATATTTCTTTCTTCTATTTTTTGGATATTACTTTTGGCAACCAGAGAGAGATTAAAAGTTTTTTGATTTTAAAATTAAAAATTTTTTATAGGTAAACAAAATTTTTATCAAGTTAAAAGTTTTTGAAAGATCAACAAAAATTGAAATTTCTTGGATATGGTTAATGGAACACTTATTTAAAATTGTTAAAAATCTTCGTGTTTTCTCGTTTTGTAAAAAAAATTATCTTTATTTTTCTAAATGAAGAAAAAAAATTATTACAACTTATATTGCAACTTTTTGATTTTTGAAACTATTTTAACGAGAATTTTGAGATTGAAATTTCACGGGTTTTCAAAATCAGCTTTCAATTTTGAAAATTCAAATACTAATAACTTGAAAATTTCTTTTTTTTTAATTTTCGTTTTTCTGGACGCTGATCAATCTCTCTAGCAATCACCTCAGGTGGAAAGCATCAGAGAGTCATCGTAAGTTACGATTTAAACATAAATTATTTTTTTAGTTGAAATTCAACTATTTGTTTGAAAATATGTCTTTTTCGGCAGAAAATTAAATCTTCTTGGTAAAAAACTCATATTTTTAATGAAAAATTTAACTACATATTTGGATAAAAATTAATTATTCAGTTGAAAAATCGTTTTCTTTTTTAATTTTTTTTTCATGAATGAAAATTTATTTTTTAATAGTAGAAATGACTTCATTTTAGTTGAAAATTCATCTCTTTGGTTAAAATTGAAACATTAGGTTGAAAATTCGTGTTTGTTTTGTTCAAAATTAAATTTTTTAATAGAAAATGTAACTGATTCATTTTTTATTAAAAATTAAAATGTTTAATAGAAAATGCAACTGATTCATTTTTCATTGAAATTTTTTTTTTAGTTAAAAATTTATTTATTTGTTTGAAAATACGTCTTTTCCGGTAGATAATTAATCTTCTTGGTAAAAAACTCATATTTTTAGTGGAAAATTTAACGACATATTTGGATGAAAATTAATCTTTATTGAAAATTGAACAATTTTATTAAAAGTTATTTTTTTAGTTGAAGATTCTTCATTTTACTTGAAAGTTAATCTCTATTGTTGAAAAATTAACTATCAGTTGAAAAATCGTTTTTAAACTTTTTTTTATAAATGAAAATTTATTTTTTAATAGTAGAAATGTCTTCATTTTAGTTGAAAATTCATCTCTTTGGTTGAAAATTTAACTATTATGTTGAAAATGCGTTGTCTTTTTTGTTAACAATTTTTTTTAATAGAAAATGTAACTAATTCATTTTTGATTGAATTTTTTTTTATTTTTTTATTTTGTTGAAAAGTTATTTTTTGGTTGAATCGTTTTTTTTAAATTTTTTTTATAAATGAAAATTTATTTTTTAATAGTAGAAATGTCTTCATTTTAGTTGAAATTTCATCTCCATTATGTTGAAAATTC